>MKEJ01013346.1:0-20829 GCA_001753735.1 Embelia ribes
TTTGAACTTTATTTTAATTCACTCTATTCATGAGTTTTATCGAGTGATTAATTGGTATTCATGTCTATTTGTAATCCTTTGGGTTTCACTGGATAATATTAAAAAAATACAAATGAATTACACTTAAATTAGTTCTAAAATTTCTTTATTGAGAGCCGTAAAATTCATGAAAATACAATAGTTGCTCCATCTGCATAAAAATATTTTTTTGTTGCTTACATTGCTTAACCACGTGACAGTTGGGCAAAAAGTCGGCGAACTAATAGATTTGAGAGTTGCTTCCAAGCATGGGTGATATCTCACTTTAAAAAATTGGGTTTGGATATAAAATATAAATCACAAAAATAGAATTTTATAATAAAAAATTTTGAAAATAATTTTATAATTTCATTCAAAAAATTTATTCTTATATTTGAAAAACTATTCCTCATCTTTACATATTTTTAAATGATGTTACGCGCTCTCCCCCTATTATAGCAATAGTATTTAATTTCCTGCCCTGCGAAACACGTTTCTAATTTTCTATTCTATTTGGGGTGATCTCAGATCCAAATGTGGATAGCAGACAAAGTTAGTCCCTAACCTGAACCTCAAATGACATAAATACCCCCTAACAATCCGAATATTCTTACCGGGTCCAATCCGCACTCGGGTTAGAAGCTTCACAGAGAGAGAGGGAGAGAGAGAGCGCCACCATATAAGACTATACATATTTATGCGTAACTAACAAGCCATTTATTTAAGGGTTAATTACAGAATGATCCCCTTTGTTACAACTGTGGTTTTTCTGGTATCTATGCTTTCAATTATAACCGTGTTTAGTGTTTATTTCGCAAGAGTGACACATTTGGTCTTCTAATGACGGAAATCCATTATTTTAAATTATAAAAATCATATCAATTGATTGTACGTGATTTTGCAAAGTGGTCATTTTTTTCTATTGTGCTATGTCATAAAATATAGTGTACTTTCTAAAATAAATGTTATAATTTTTTCAAATTACTCATATTTACTATTTTTGTACTCTTTTATGTTTTCACTGCATATTTGACTAATGATAAATTTATAAAATTAATAAAAATTTAATGCATATCAGCTCATTAATAATATCTTTCAATAAATTAAAATTTCTGTGATAGATTAAAAATTTGGAATAGAGGGAGTAATACCAAGAAAACCATAATCTACACCCATAGTATAGAAGTTGGGATGTAAACTCGTAACCTTTAAAAATTTTACAGGCCATTGTAAGTCAATTAAAACAATGAGGATCAAATAGAATTGTGGTCCAAAATATGAAGGCCATTAGTATAATTTTTCCCTTCTTTAGCCTCATTATCTTTCTCCCAGATCTTCTTCACTCTCATTCTCTCTCTCTCTCTCTCACACACACAGAGACACATTCTCTCCCAGATCTGAACAACTCGTCACATAATTCCCCTAAGTTTGTTTTTACTCAGTTAATTAAACACGCTAAACCTTATTTAAACTTAATTCGTATTGTTTATATTACTGATTAGATCTGATTATGATGACCGTTAACTTTATATTCTTTAGAATATAAATTACGGCATTGTGAAAAAACCCTAGCTTCTTAAAATTTCTGGTACTGCTAAGATTTTTCTATTTTTTCTTCTTTATTTAGATGACTTCTGCTCTTAATTATACACACTAGCACTAATTTGAGCTTGATTGCGGGTTTTTATTTATCTGATTATATCTGAAATGATGATTTTAGCATTATAAATTACAGCATTGCGTAAACCCTAGCTATTTGAAATTTGGGTACTAATATTCTTGCTTTGAAAATTTTGTTATACTTACACATCATGGCAATGCCTTCGGAAAACGCACTAGTTTCGGACAAATCACAGTTTTCTGGTGGTGGCGAGATGATCTACCAGAGGCAGTGGTTCCCGGACGAGAGGGACGGGTTTATTATGTGGCTGAGGGGCGAGTTTGCAGCGGCAAACGCGATGATCGACTCTCTGTGTCAGCACCTGAGGGTGATCGGGGAGCCCGGGGAGTACGACGGGGTGGTGGCAAGTATACAGGACAGGAGGTGTAATTGGAGTCCTGTGCTGCATATGCAGCAGTTTTTCTCGATATCGGAGGTGCTGAGCGCATTGCAGCAGGTCGGGTGGAGACGGCAGCAGCGGCGGGGACCAGGGAAAGAGTTTAGGAGGAATGGTGGCGGGTTTAGGCAAGGGCCGAGGGGTGAGTTTGTCAATGGAGGAAGGGCAGTGGAAAATGGAGAAAAGTTAGTTGAAAATGGCGAGAAGGGAGAAAGGGTAGTTGACAATGGAGTTGTGACCTCGGACGATCCAGGTGTACCGGTTTTGGAGGACAAACGAGGTAACGATGGAGTATATTTGATTATTCCGAGTTCGTTGTTGCCGATGGGAATGGTTGAATTCTGCATATGTATAAACATAATTTGGGTTGAATGACACCAATGAACTTCATTGAATTTTTCACCTTTGGTTGTTTATGTTTCTGAAACGAGTGTTACTCATTGATATCTTACAATGGTGGGAAATTGTGATGTCTATATTATCTTGGATACATATGTAATGAGGTAGTTTTGGGTTATTTGGTGCCAAATAAATTGGTTGAGTTTATTACTTTTTTCTATTATAATTTCACTGTTCGAATTCTGTGTTGATATTTGACTTGGATGTGAATTGAGAAGTATATGCTATCTCGGCTACATAATCATAATGGGTTCATTGATGCTAAATGAAATAATTTTTTTATCTTAGTCTTGTAGTTTAATGGCTTAGAATTCTGCATTGATATCTGAATTTGATGTGAATTGAGAAGTATATGTTATCTCAGCTACATCCTACATCTGTATTAATGTTATTCTTGGTTACATTCGTTTGAATGTTTTTTTTGGTTCAATATGTCAATTGATTTGATTAGAATTTGATCGTTAGTCGGTTATGGTTTTGGAAGTTCGAAATTTTCTTTGATAATGTATGTTATCTTCGGTAGATATGTATAAATGTAATTTTTGGTTCATTGATGCAAATTGAATTGATTGGGTTTTTAATATGGTCTATTATAGTTCTCGAAGGTCGATTCTTTTCATTGATATCTGGTCGGCATGTGTTTTGTTAATTTTGTGGTATCTTGCTTGCATTTCTATAGATGTAATTTTGGGCTATTGATGCCAATTAAATCTTAATTATCAATCAATTATATTTTGGAAAGTTCACATTTATTCATTGATATCTGACAAGGATGTGGATCGTGAAGTATATATTGTCTTGGCGGCATATGTATAAATGTTAGTTTTGGTATGTTTGAAATCCCTTGACTTAAATGCTTTCTTACATTTTACTATTTGGATTGGGATCCTTTGAGAAATGATGGAGTCCCATATATTTTGATGCTTGAGTGAATTATCATCATTATATATGCACATGTTCCCAACCAGCAGACTCCTTGAAGTTTAATGAACTTGCTCTATTTTCTTCTGGCTGATGTTTGATTGTGGTGAAATCGCAAATCCTTAAATGAAAGATAGAACATTAATATCTGATATGGTAGGAAACTCTTATCTTTTTCCCTCTTGCCGAAATTGACTGTCATCTTATCTTGATGAGCCCGAATAGATGCTATGCAAAATCACTCAATATTTCTGGATGCTAAATTATGATTCTGTTTTTTAAATGCTGAAGTGAGCAATGTTTTTGGTTCCTGGGTCTTGCTTTGAAAGATTCTTTGTCATGACTGAAGTTTTACATGCATTGATGTGCCAGTAGTATGAAATTTGCCTAATAATATTCTGCATTAACTTGCATAACAGAAGGTTTATCTGGAATCCTGGATTGCTGTTCATAGTGTATTTTGCAGACATCGCAGATACAAGTCAATATCTAAACGCTTACTTGGACACGAAAGTGTAGGCTGTAGGGTTCTAGTTAGAGTTCAGTATCACTGGTTTTTGTCTAGCAAACTAAAAACACTTCAACTTTTCTTCTCGGGTTGCTTTTTCTATTAACAGAATAGTTTGTTATCTTTTTTAATTCCTGCTTATCTATTATGTGGTTGATAGTTACTATTTTTGAGCGCTGAAAATTAAGCATTCTTTAGTGAACTATGTAAATTCTTTTCATGATTGAACTGATTCCTTTTTCTTCCAAAAAATTTGTGAACAATGTTGACTTTTTGATGTTGGAGCAGATGTGGCTGAAAACCTTCAAGAAGATAGCTCTATCAAGGTATCTGGCAGTCTCCTAGGAATGATGTCTCATAAATCAGAACCTGAGGTCAAACTACAGGATGACTGTGAAGGTTTTTTCTTTCTCTCCCTCACTTAACATGTTATGCCTGTTTTGTTTCTAAAGATGGTGGGTTCTGGTTCTTGCGTTCTTAATTCTAAAGAGGGTGGGTTCCGGTTCCTGCGTTCTTACTTGTTTAGAAGTTTCCATTACACTCTTTTGTTATTTAGCTATTGTAAAGATTTTGATGCAGCACAGTGAGATTGAATAGAAACTAAAGATTAGAAGAAGAATTGGGGGTGAGAAACAGAAGAAAAGGGAAGAGAGAAACTTAGAAACACAACTAAATTTTATTAATTATCAAAGCTAACTAATTCCTTACAAGCATACCCTATTTATAATGAGAAATAGGGAAATACTAGATAAGGAAACAATCTTAAATCCTAATCAAATCTAAATCAAATCTTAAAAATAAATCCACAACAATTAATGAAATTAAACTGCTAAAAATAGAAGATAATTATTGATGACCGCATCAACTCTCCCATAGAGGGATGAAACTCGACTCCGTTGAGTGAAAAATTAAATATAGTCATGCTCATTATCCTCTCTTTCCTCAACGAAACTCGATCTCGAGTTTTCAAACTTTCCGCGATCTATGGGCTCACGAAGCAAATTTTTCCATCCACCGACCTAATGTATAAACTTAGAAAGACGACCATACATTTGAGCCCATATACTATTCTTGCATATTTGTCTCATGACACATCCACTTGAACTTAACTTTACCATTAGACCACCAGGCACGTAATTTCCGTCGACGACCTATTAAAACTAAAAAGAGCTATTTGTCTCTCACCCAAATGGAAGAATAACCAACCCAGAAAGGGTCATCGTAATTGTACCACGGCTTGAAGTGCACCTTTTCGAGTTCTTTTTTATTTAAGACTAGTCGGCCTTCAACTTCACACGTTTTTTGCAACAAACTACTCCTATCGAATTGTTTATTGGGAACTAACATGTAAGGGTTAATAAAATCCGATGAAGGCACTGAAAACGTACTACCATCAATGAACTCATTATCAACAGAATCTATCTCCAAAGCATTTCCAATTGCTTTATCTACTTCCGTATCCACTTTTTCCTCCAGATCTTTATCAGCCGCAATTGAGGCAATTTGGATATTAGTCACACATCTCTTTATAGCAAGTGAATTCTCATCAATTTCAATTGTTCATTTATTGGTGAGTTTCTCGTCATCTAGATCATTAGGGTCTTTGTTGCTCACAATTAATTTTTGGGCCTCTTTCCTCCTGTATTCTTCCATAAATCTCTTGAGTTTTGCACTTACTTAATTATCTTTATCCGAAATGTTAACTTTTTTAGGAGCAACAATATCCGGCTTCAAAATAATGTCACACAAACCATTAACAGTTTTGTTTGTTTGAACATTCTGGAATTCAGGGATAAAGCTATTTGCGTAGTGTGCATTTACCTCAATCTTTAAGTCTCGCAGTGATTGGTGGCGATAATTATCATGACGATCTCTTTCAAGCCCTTTAAACATTCTCCTTTCAGTCACAATTCTATTGTATGGGCCCACGTACGAAAAATACTGGTGCTCAATATCCTATTGTCGAGAATATTTTGGATCACTTGCGGGTTGATGGTGATATCTTTCATACTCATAAAATTTTCCCTTTTGCTCACAATGCCATCATCAACATGTGGTGGATATGTACACTTGAAGTCTGACTGTTGTTGGAGCAGATATTGGTTCTCCAATCTGTGGTGCTTCAATTCAACTTATTCAACTTGGCTGGTAACCTTGGCAAGTTGCTTTTGGGTAAATATTTCTTTCTCCTATTGTGTCATACGTTGAACTCTTTCGTAAAGAGATTCAATGGTCTTGACATGATGACCCATTACGGTATTTGGGCTACTTGGTAATTTTCCAATCTTTTGTGGCCATTTCATAAACAATCTAACTTTTAGGACAAAATCTGTTAAGGCACAATTTGATGCGTATGTTTTTTTTTTTTTGAAAAGTGATAAAATTGCAGGTGCCAATTTTGTAATAATCCCAAATTATCTCTAGTTTCGTTGTTTCTCTGCTCTATAGCTCTTTTCTCTGTCAACACCCAGCAGCAGTAGGCTCCGGCGGCGAAATGATTGGCACTGGCAGCAACGGTGAAAGCGACTCGACCGATGGGCAAAGTGGATTGGTCAATGGCTTTGGTGAATCGACTGGTGGCAGAGTCGATTGGTCGACGACGAATGTGAATTGACTGGTTGTGGGCTCGACAGGGCTTGGGCGAGTGTAATCGGGTCGGTTTGGGTTCGATTGAAGTTGGTTAGGGTCAATTAGGTTCGGCTAGGGTTTGATTAGGATTTTGATACGTTGATTACGGTTTTGAATTAGAGTTTGCAATGGTTCTAATTTAGGGTTTCGATTTGGGGATTAGAGTCTCGATTTTGGGGTTTGCTATTAATGTTTCGAAATAGGGGTTTGCCAGTAGCTACGAACGATGGTGGTTTAGCTACGATGGCGACGACGGTGCCAGGATCGAGGTAAGCTTAGATACCAAATTTGATGCGGCACAGTGAGATTGAACAAAAAATAAAGATTAGAAAAAGAATTAGGGGAGAAAAACAGAAGAAAAGGGGAGAGAACTTAGAAACACGTGTCAATTTTATTCATTATCAAAGATAATCCTTACAAGCATACCCTATTTATAATGAGAAATAGGGAAATACTAGATAAGGAAACAATCTTAAATCCTAATCAAATCTAAATCAAATCTTAAGAAAATAAAAGCAACAACTAATAAAGATAAACTGCTAAAAATAAAGGATAATAATTGATACCCGCATCAACCCTCCCTAGAGAGGGAAGAAACTCGACTCTGTGAGTGAAAAATTAAATATAATCGTCCTCATTAGATTCTTCTAGAAAACTATATTTTAGACGATTAGTTGTCTCACGATTATTGATTAGTCATCAGAAAATCATGGTGATGGCACGTATTTTATGTTTGTTGACCCAACCTTGTGTTTTTCATTTATCATATGTTCTTTCACAATTTGGCCTCTTCTATTTATTGTCATTTACATTTCTGATTCCTCCTCTCTCTATCTCTCTCTTCCTCACAGGGCATTGCGATGAGCAATTGGGAAATAATTTATATCCTTCTGTGAAGCAGAATGGCAAGATTAGCCCCAAAACTTTTGTTGCCAATGAGATACTAGATGGAAAGACGGTAAGAATCTTTTACCCTTCCATTGGTTCATTTCATGTTTTCTCAGTAGAAATGGGCAGGACATCATGTTGATATATTAGCTACTTGTCTTTCCTCCTGAGTTGTAAGTTTATCCTGCTTCTTCTATAGGTTAATGTGGTTGATGGAATGAAATTGTATGATGAGCTTTTAGATATTTCTGAAGTTTCCAAAATAGTTCCATTGGTAAATGATCTGAGAGCTGCGGGGAGGAGGAGAGAGTTACAAGGCAAGTTTCTCCAAAACATTGTTTCTATTACTTTTTCTTCGGGAGTAAAAGAAAATGCTGCTTTCCTCATTTTTGTTATTTGCATAAGAAAAATTGTCGCTAGAGGCTTTTAAAGTCTGCTATTGCTTTAAGAATCACAGCAAATTTTTCACCTTGCTGTTCTCCACATTTTTGTTATTCGTATATGAAAAATTGCCTCTTGAGTCTTTTATGAGCTTGCTGTTTCTCAAAGAATCACAGCAAAGTTTCCACCACACTCGGTTGAGTCATCTATATTTGATATTCCTTTTTTTTTTTTTTTTGCCCTTTTCGGATAATTTTCTTTGTTTGATAGGCACTAAGATATTCAGTTTGTTTAGTTAGTATATCATAAGAGGAGCAGTAACATTGAACTTATCATAAGTAGGACTAGATTTAACTCTTGAGAATGAAATGTGATTGGACTTATTATTTTGCCTTCTATTAACCAAAATTCAATATTACGACCCTCACCAGAATGAGGCATCCACCTCATAATTTTTCTTCAATGCTAATTTTTGAAGGATATCATTCTTGATCAACTTATTTAAAACCTGCTCTTTCTCCTTAAAGTTTAGGCCTCCAGCAGATACCAAACTCTATAACGTACTGGTTACAAATATGAAGAAACAAAATGTCAAAACCTAGACAACTACTCCTTCAGTCTCTAGCATGGGACAACCAACCGATATGAGGCTCGAGAGTTGTGGCCTGTTCGGTTCTAGGCATGTACAAAACATCAAAATAAGTAAAGGGGCAATTGGTATGTGAAGTTTTGGACAAATAGAAAGATTTTGTTACTCTCCAGGAGGAAGGAGAGGCAGATGACTTGACATGATCCTTTAGTTGACAGACAAAATGAGCAAAGTGAAATGAGGAGAGGAGACATCTGCTAGTTGGACATCCGTATCATCCATTTTGAATCTTGATTATGATGCAATTGACAGCAAGCTTTGTCCAACCTAGTAAACCCCTTTGCTTGGTATTCAATATGTAATGCAAGTCTAAGCATTGTGATAATGAACAAATTGTGTATCTGAATAATTCAAGGTAATTGTCAACTTGACTTCATATTTGTACAAACCGGCTACAGCAAGGATGGAATGAGGCTATGATTTTGTGAGATTTGCAATGTTGCTCCCACTTCCTAACAACTATGATTTCGTGAGATTTGGACAAATGATGATATAACCTGATATTAAAATGCTTCTAAGGTATCCTGGATTTGAATCGTGTGAACAGTGTTTGTTCCCGCGAGCTCAATTCCTAGAAGTGACTACTCTTGTATGACTCCCCAGTCTCAGTGAAAGATGAAAGTTCCATGCCAGTGGAAGTGTCGAGTGAGTGTTGCATGCAGATGAGTTCCTACAAGGTTGAAGCTTTTTAACGCAGCACTGGCTTACAATCTATAATTTATAATCTCCATATACGTAATGCCAGATTATTGGTTTGCTCCTTACGTTTCTAAGCCTTAAAAAATTGAAATCTGTATTCATTTTCCATTATCATCTTGGTTCTCTTTCTTGCCAAAGTACAGGGACATTTATCTCGTCAAAGAGACCCATGAAGGGACATGGAAGGGAGATGATAAAGCTGGGCCTCCCAATTGCAAGTGCACTTCTAGAAGTTGAAAATGCTACAGGAGCTTTTACAGGTAGACGTCATAGTCCCCCTCTTATTTATTTATTTATTTATTTATTTATTTTTTATTATTATTATGGGTGGAGGTGTTTTTTATTTTTTTTGGGTTGGGGCGGGTGGGGGGAGGGGGAGAACTTGATGAGATTTTCCTATTTTCACTTGGATGATTTTGCTGGTGTTTGGGTTGAAATGTGCAGATCAGAATCCGTTGCCCATCCCCCAACTGCTGCAAGATGTTGTTGATCGCTTAGTCAGCACTCAAATTCTTACTGTGAAGCCAGATTCTTGTATTATTGATGTCTTCAATGAGGTAGCATAGCAATATGTTTTGATAAGTAGAGAAAATAAGAGGAGACTTAGTTTTTTAATTTACTTTGGTGATGCCTATGGGCTTGGTTCGATGCAGCCTAAAAGCTAATAAGCATGAGTTCTTAAGCTTAGTAGAAGCTGGTATTCAAACGCCAATTAAGAAGCTGAATCCCATTTGGATGCATTGTAAGCTTATGTTGGATTCTGATAGAAAAAGAGATGCGGAATTTTTTCAAAAAGAATAAGAAACTAGTTTATATTGGTTGTTTCATACGACAACAAAACAAACCAAGTCTTAAACCCAGGAATTTGCATCGGCCAAATGAAACCAAATTAGGGTATCTTTCAAGGCTGTTAACATTATTTTTTTTTTATTCCACTCGTTCTTATCTAAGACAATTTGGTCATCTACTTTTCAAACACACTTGTCTTTTCATATTGCTTGCATCCACGTTTTTATTGGTGTACATGTACCTTTTCTTTCTTTTCCCACACTATCTTCTCGCTGTTCACCTTATAACTCTCTCTTATCTTATCCTCAATTGAAGCACCCTTTATGTTGTATTGATCTCTTTAGTTTTGATCTTATCTTTCATAGTCTTCCCACACGTCCATTATAAAACATATGCATCTCTGTACATCATTGACCAGAAAACTGAAAAGATTGTGTTGTAAGTTATGCAACCAAATGAGCAGTGATAGATCTCACCTTATAAGCCGTACTTTGCAAATGCCTTACGTAAGCTTTTACTCTTAACAACTATTAAGTGTTGCTCTTGTTTGCAGGGTGATTACTCACAGCCGCAAATGTGGCCGACTTGGTATGGGAGGCCTGTGTCTGTTCTGTTCTTGACCGAATGTGAAATGACCTTTGGGAAATTAATCGGGGCAGAATATCCTGGTGACTATAATGGCTCGCTTAGGCTTCCTCTTCGACCCGGGTAAACTTCTGTCTAATGTCCTTCCCTTCATGGTTTTGTTTATGCTTCTTGTTAGTTGTATATATTGGTTTCTAAGTTTTCCTTATCAAAGTGTTCAAAAGTTATTGGCATTGCTTGTATATCTTATTTAAAATTACTTGGTCATGGCTGAGTTTACTTTGAAAGCCTTGGGAGTATAGTATTCAAAACAATAACAATTTCTTTTTCAATCTTGTTAAAATTATCTTTACCTACCTTCACATTGTGAAGTCTATACTTATTAGTTGTCAGATATTGGTTTCTTGTATATATTGTTCCCAAATTGAAGTGCTGCAAATAGAAGTTGTAGGTATTGGTTGTTTTATTTGATAAGACTTCTTCAGGACTATTTTAACTTGGAACACTTGGCAGAATAGGCTTAGAAACTATTATCAAATTAAGTTCTGAATCATAGGTTGAAGAGTCAATGTTAATGGCTGTGATATAACTAAATGAGTAATATTAATATAACAAGTAGAACATACAGACTCTTTTGCTATTTCCTCACAAAATTTTGTCGTGGAAAAGATGATGGCATAAAAATTGTCTTTACTTGCATGTAAAACAAATCGAATATTTCTGGGATATCGTTTCTGATTGAAGTAGTAACATTCTTAGATATAAGTTATTTTGGGCTGTCTGGCGGTGTTATAATGCACCCCATCTGCAAAATATGATGTGTGGGTTTGAAACTTGGGGCTTTGTTCCCCTTCACTAAATAATAGGACTGAAATGTATCTCTTCCTAACGGTTTAATCTTTTTTTTTAGATGACACATCGCTGAACTTGGTAGGTTTTGGGTTCAAATCTTGCCGCTACCCAATTAAAAGAAAAAAGTTGACTAGGTTTGTTGGCTCAAAAATATGCCATAAATGAGGGGATATGCTGAAGTAATAAATAATATACTGTGCCTCTCCACTTAAGCTTTTAGGTTAGACGGTTGCATATCACGTAACATAAACTAGAACGATTGAATTTTCACGGGTATATGCACATGCATAAAATAAGATTTGGCTCCTCAATTATTGTAGTTGTTCTCTATCTGTTTTTCCCCTGCACATGTTTTTTGCTAGTAATTAGCACAGATGAAAAACGTGTGCATTGTGAAACATAAAAGCAAAGTCGAGATGGAAGAAATTGCATTATCATGTTGTAGCCTGCAAGGTGAATGTTGGGGTAAAAGTTGGGGGCTGGAGAGAGAATTTCCCCACCTAGATGTTACATTCCTCGATGTTAGTTACCTCGAATATGCGAACTTTAATTTTGATATCTGCAGCCATTGTCTCCTAATTTTTTCCCATTTGTGACATTACAGATCTCTGTTAGTCATGGAAGGAAATTCTGTGGATCTTGCCAAGTATGCAATGTCCTCCTTCAAGAAACAACGAATACTCATTACTTTGACAAAGTCACAACCAAGAAAAACTGCCCCGAGTGACGTTCATCGTCTCCCCTCACCTGCAGTAGCACCAATTCCTCACTGGGGTCCACTGCCTAGTCGGTCCCCGAATCATGTTCGTCATCCTATGTCAAAGCATTATGGGCCAATTGTAAGCAATGCGGTAATGCCAGCTCCGCCTATTCGTCCACAGCTGGGACCTCCAAATGGGATGCACCCAGTGTTTATGCCTCCCCTGGTTGCCCCAGCGATGCCTTTTCCAGCACCAGTTGCTCTGCCTCCTCGCCCTCCACCTCGTCTACCAGCACCCGGCACTGGAGTTTTTCTCCCTCCTGGTTCCAACAATTCCTCCTCATCGTCCATCACAGTGACTGACACAAGCATTTCTGTAGAGTTGGATAATGAAAATAGTTTGGCTAATCCAAATGAAAGCAAGTTAAGCAACCGTGCTTCTCATAAAGAGTGTAATGGGAGCTTAAATGGTGCTACAGGGGGTGAAAGATTTGGGACAAAGGAAGAGCAGCAGCAAGATGTTGAACCCCAGGAAGGCGGCAACCAAGCAAGCGGAGATAATTAAAGAGAGAGAGATAGAGGCTGCAAACTGCAGTGAGTATAGAGCAAATGTGAAAAGCGGCGAAAGTTGAAAGTTGGCATGGTATTAGTAGATCAGTTGGCAAAGTTGTTCGAGGAGTAATGCTTAGCATTCTCCGCAATTCCTTTTGCTTTCTGTTCCTTTTTGCTGTCGAATCATATATATATATATGTATCATATATATATATATGTATGTATGTACATATTTTATTTTATATATATATACACACACACAAGCAGCCAGCCGAAGTAGACTAAGTTCGCAATACAGAGCAATCAGTAGACCAATCTTGAACCTATATCATAACCTTCTATTAGTACTTCCATATATCAATTTTCTTTCATATTTACAAGCAGACACAAACATAAATAAATACATAGCCACATATGCAACTGAAAAAACCTCCATTTCATACTATAATTAAAACCAAAACCATCCTGGTAAAATACCAAAGCATGCACCACCTGAAACCATAAGGAAGATTTGTTAGCATGCCATAAGGAAGATTTGTTAGCATGCTTTCTTGATTTTCACTCAGAAATCAGAAACAACCATTTGATGCAGCAAAATTTAACATTATCTACGAAATAGTCAAGGAGTAATAAGAGCTTACAACCAGGTGTAGATTAGTAGATATTTACCAACCAAAGAAAGGTTAGCAGATCAGAAGTACCTTAAACATGATGACACTGGCCACTATAGTCAAAGTTGTAAACATTACATAGTATATGGGTGACACAACAGCTGTGTTGAATGTGTCAAGAGCCTGCAGTCAGCCAGGAAAAGAACAATTTCCATTAGGCAAGTGGAATAGAATAGCAGTCATATCAATTCTGCATGTTTTGGCTTTTTTGCTTGCAAACACAAAGCAAAATACGGACCTATTATTTTTTGTAATCAACATTTTAGGTAGACTAAGAATGAGGAAAACACAAAACTAAAGGATTTCATTATCAACCACTGTCGAACGTGAGATAAAATTATTGGGAGAATTGACCCCACAGACAGAGATATACTGCATAGTGACTAATGACCACCATCACCCAACAATTGAACATGTAAGCTTACTAGAATATAAATCACCAGATCAAGAAGTAATGAGTATTTTGTGGTCAAAAGATGATTCAACTCTCTTTTTTTCTTCATTTATAAGAAACACAATATGAGAAAAGCTATGTCATTGACTTACCATGTTTAAATAGTTTATCTGTGTAAGTACACAAACAATGACAACTACTGCAAAGACCCACGTTTGAGGATATATCAACTGATTCATCCCAGAAAACGTCAATTTCAGTGCTATTCCAAGAGCTCTGACACTCATTACCTGAGACAGTTTAAAAACAGAAAGTGGAACAACGGTTATAATCATGGTCGAGACTGTAATGACTAATACAGAGGACTGAAAAACAAAATAAATAAATTACCCCAGAAGGTACTAAATTACCTACCGAGAGTGAGCCTATAAGTGAACAAACCCCAACATAAACAATAATATAAGTCTGACCATACTGAGGGACATATTTGATTATAATAATAATTGCTGCTGCTATGATCAATGTTGCATAGACAAGAAATCCTGCCACAAGTGAAGCAATGAAAACATCAGGCTGATAGGAAAATCTGTAGTAAGTAAAAGATCAGATAAGCCATCTCATATCATAAGCTTGTAGCTCATAAGCTAGATTTTTCATCTTACCTGAACTCAAGCATTCAAGTTTGGTTGTCTGTCAGCTTATATCTCATTTTTGTACTTCTTAATTTTTTGCTCAAACTGGTAAAAGACTAATTCTTAATAAATTGTCAGAAGCAAAAACAAATTATTTCAGCTCATTTACCCTAAATTAGTTCCACTATCTAAAAAAATGCATGCCCTTTTTGCTATATAACAAAACAAGCGCCATCGTTGATGTTTCTACTAATGAGAAGTCGGACTAACCATCACTGTAATTACAGAATAAAGCATACCTGGTTCAGTGGCAAGATCCCATACTTCGGTCACAGAATTGATTTCACGTTCTTGGGGAGCATGTAGAACAATGGTTATTGACCCAACAACGCATAAAACACAACCAACAACGCCAAAAATGTGTAGTCTTTCTCGTAAAATAATATGAGCAAGAACAGCACTGCAAAAAGGAATGTAACTTAAGATCAACAAAAAAATACAATTTAAAAGATCAAAATCCATGTTCATTTTTTAATCATGCCTGATGATGATACTGAGTGCCCCAAGGGGAGTAACTAGAATCGCAGGTGCAAATGCATAAGCAGCAAAATTAGCAATTTCACCAACGACCACTGTCAGAAAAAGGAGTGTTGATGAACAGTATTAGAAACTCAAAAAGTGCAAAGTTGTGGCAAAACTAAAAAGCATGAAATACAAAGAACAACTTGAGAATAACCACAAAAAATAAAAATAAATAAATAAATAAATAAAATAAAATAAAAAATTCAAGTAGAGGAAGCTATTAAAGTACAATAACAATGAAGGTGTATTCTTGTTTTCGTCATTCCCTTTGCTTTATGAACGTGGATCATTCCGAAATGTGGATTGTTCCGAAACGTGGAAAGAAAATGGGAACGTGGTACACTACATATTGTAAAAAGTGGTACGGCAGGAGTAACCTTCTATAAGTTACCCTAACATATATGAGGCCACTATATTAAGTTCGTAATAGTCAACATCTAATTAAACCTAGCTTAAACTTTTGTGATTGTTTTGAAATATGAAATATAATGCTTTCAAACTTGAAACTAATAGAAATAACATTAATATTTTACTTGTCTATATTAGATTTCTCTTCGGAAACAAAGTTTAAGAGTGCAATTATCTCAGATTGCCTTGATTCGCTAAATATGGCGATTTGGTACGGAGATATACCACATTTCGGAACATGCGTACCGATTCCCAGTTTGTTATGATATTAGTGATTTCGGTAACATAAGGTAAAACTACAGATACCAAAAAATAAGTTATATCCATTCTTTTTTTTATCCTTTCAACGGAAAGTCGATGATGAAACTAGAGAACTTTTTAGCTTGATCATTTTCACTTCAAGCATTGAACTTGTTAAACACCAAAATGAGACAAAGTAAAGTCGTGCAATTCGCATGTCCTGAGGGGTTGACTACATAAAAAATAAAATTAATATTTTATTGCTTCAAATTTTTTTTCAGTGGTCTTTCCCAAGTACTCCTTGCTTTAAAAAAATGGATTCATGGCTAAAGATATTACTCGAGCTTTCTCCAACAAAATCTCGTAATAACGGAAAGTTGGAGTCTCAACTCATGCTAGGGAGAGGAAGAAGGAAACACTCACTTGTTATCATGCCAATCCACCAAAGTGGCTCAGACAAATATGAATGCCCTCCAACACCTGTTCAAAATATACGGAGAGTATTACATGAAGTATGAACTCAAGTGACTACATGGTTGTAATACAACGCAATGAAAACAGTGCATGCACGAGATAGTATGGACAATATTATGTCATCCCAAACTAATTATAAATTTTGGCCAACTCGATAGCCCAATGAAAATTGCAAGGATATAGGGCATTGCCCCCAATTTATGTTTTTTCAACTCTTAAATTTTAATCCATATCTCTCAATCAAGGATATTTGATCAGCATACCACAAAGGCATTCAAAGTGTTTTACGAACATTTCATGCATAAGCATGGCATGTCTTTGGCCACTTACGAAAGATCATGTTTGAAACCTGAGTCAACCAGTAGGCTAAAATGTTTTATTTGGTTCTAATTTTAAGAGGCAAGTCTCATTCAACAATAATTCAATCCAGATACGAACAAATGTAAAAGTTCGATCTTTATATTTGGTGAAACCTCTCACTGTATGCATGGGACCTGCTTAGTAGCTTATGCATTGGACAGTCACGCGTGTTATAAGTGACAAACATTACCTTCTCTAAGTGTTCATTATGGATCCTGCCCTCAGGGTGACCGAATATGTATCTATGGAGTTATTAATATCATGTATGACCTGGAGATGGTAGTATTCACAATTTATGCATATATTTTGGATAAAAAAAAAAATGAACCATGGGTTTTGATTATGTTTCTAAGCTTAAAAGTCAGACAAGCGCTTTAAAAAATTGCAGTACAGTATCCTTCATTTCCAAACAGAAATGTCAAAAGCATTAGCTTTGAAAACTCTCTGACCAAAGTCTTAACCATTTAGTTCTATGTGTAAATGAGTTCGCTGAAAGAGCACCAAAGTAAAACTGCCAATGTAATGGAAATAACAAAAAACAAAAAGAGTACTACTCCAAAAGCAAGGTAAATAGAAGAGGGGAACTTCTGCATTTCGAGGCAAACATACTTTTCCGCAATCATAGAAATCCCTAGAAAAGTTTCATCCAACTAAACAACAATAAATAGAGGCACCAACTGCCAAATCTTATCCTTTCGGTATATTCTAAGTTTTGCGGACTAATACAGAACTTAGTAGAAAGAGACAAAAACCACAAGATATAATTTAAGGCCCAACTGAATCAATAATCACCTTCACACAGTGTAGCTAGGGGTGTAAATGAGCCGAGTAGAGGCGAGCATGGTATTGCTCAGGCTCGGCTCGGCTCGTATGCCCTGGAACACTGTATTCAAACACTATTCAACCCCCTTAAAAACAAAGGCTGTTTTACAGTATTCTCTTGATCTAGGGACTACTATTGATCCCCAGTTCAAATTTTAAGCTTGTCGATCTGGTGCAGGCATTTTCTATTTTCCACTCTCAATTTCAGAGTGTGAGGGATAGAGATTAAAAACTTGGTCTTGAAAATTGTTACTCAGGTAGGAATGCCCTAATCAGAGAAAATCCTAAGAGAAGTTCAAACAAATATGCCACCTGATTGAAACAAACAAATCCTCAACAAAATAGAGAAAACATGCTAAAGATCAAAACAATCAAAACCCAACATTGAATTCCAAAAACAAAAGGGGAGGGGGATTGAGCAAATATACCAGCCCTAACACCCGAAGCACCAGCTTTCTTCAATCCCTTCTTCTTGACTATAAAACTAGACCCAATGAAAATGCTTGAAGACAAAGCCAGCACCAACCCCTTCACATTATCCGACGACATCACCGTCGCCCCGTCCTCCGAATCCGCCATTGTTGATATTCACTCTCAAAAGGACAGTCTCATAATCAAGATTCAATTTTTATCACTAGCCCACGGTCTGAAATCTCTCCCGCAGAGAAAGAGAGAGAGAAGTAGAATTGACAACGGTTGAAACTTAATTGTTCTGCAGAGGAACAAATGGAAACTATCCGCAGAGAGAGAGAGAGATGAGAGGAGATAATTTGGAGCTTTTGGCAGCGATGAGTGAGTTTGATTTTGGTTAATAGATCCCAAAAACGCAGAACGAAAATGACTGCACCAAAAGGAGTCTTAAATTCATGTTGAAATTATAAAATAGTTGTTTTTTTTTTTTAAAAAAAGAAAATTGTAAAATAATTGGTCAATAATGGGAATGAGGTGGATAGTTGTTGATATTATCGGCTTATTTGTTTATTTATTATTACAGCTTAGATACGCTAGGAATATTATTTTTTTTTCTGTTTATAATCGGTAGGTGCCTGTACAAAAATAATATAGCATCATATTGTAACATTACTATATATACATCGTTATAACAAGATACAACATAAATTACCAGATATATATGATTCGGCCTCGATATTTTTATATTAAGCTTAGTTCACAACGCAAATATTAATATTATTTTCACTATCATAAAAGGAATAAAAGTAGTTCAATATTTGTGTAATGCTTGAAAATTATTCACTAATGTTCGATAAATATTTTCTCGATTGTTATGCTCTTAACTAAGAAAGAATAGCCCTTCTATGGGGAAGAGTTGAGTATACTCGGAGCCATCACACAGTTGCAAAAGGGTTGTTCACATGGCCTCATTCACTTTCCAACCTTTCCCCAAGAAGGTTTCAACCTAAAATCTCACTTTGATGGCATCATAATTTGTTTTTTTAAGATATTGCATTCCAATATTGTATACCAACTTCTTAAACATTGTTGTTGGAAGTGATTTGATAAGTAAATCTATTATATTTTCTTTCAATATAATGAGTGGCATATCTATATCAACATACTTTTTGAGCCATAGTATGGAAGGAGTTAGGAGGAATGTATTTGATTCTATCGTTTTGATGCATCATACTCTTATATATGCAATCAAAATATTATCTTTGGACAATATTTTTGGAATATCCTTTCTTGAACTCGATCCATATTTTCCTTGAATATAGTGGATCATTGATATTAAACAATTACTGTGACGTCTCTGAAATTTTCACATTAATTTCGTTGGTTCCAATATGACTACGGTCATATTAGTTTTCATTGCATTTATATCGTAGTTGTGCCATGCTTTTTTTTTTTTTGGCATTTCGAGCATTCTTACATTTGGATTTTTCGTAGTCATGGCATATTGAGTTTCAGATATTGGGCTATGAATTGGTTTTGAGCCCATTTTATATTGAGATTTTATTTTGTGATCATATGGGACTTATGTATGCTTTTATACCAATTTTATTTTGAGTTTGTGATGTCATCTTTTATACCCATTTTAAATTACATTGGGCATACACATTATGAATATATTGCTTTCGTATTGATTCGCGGAGTAGTTTCATTTCGAGATTTGCATACTTGTAAATTCATAACATGATATGTGCATATTTATCATATATGTTTCATTTGTATGGGAGTTCTTTTGTTCGGGATTCGTGCTGAACATGGTAGGACGTTCACAACGTATCAAGCCTTATTGTGCTTGTTTTTCTCATTTCTCACGCATGACTTCTTATGTGTAAAGTATATATGTCATTATATATATATATATATATTATATGCTTTGATAATGACATATAGTGTTAAATAATTAGAAGTTAGTTTATGTGTTAAGCATTGAAAATGACATAATTAGTTTTGAATGAGAAGTTGAGTCAACAATTGCCATCTTAAGTCAACAATTTACATATGTTGAAACCATTGGCTAATTTGGCACCTTAGCCACGGCAATAAGAGGAACCAAACCCATTCATTTTTATTTTCCATTTTGACTACGTCTTTAAAGAGTAAAACTTAACATTTTTATTTACAAGTGTTCAAACTTTCTTTGTCCCAAAAAAAGTTACGGCAAACAAAGCAAGAAAGAAAATCGAAAGAGAAGAGAACACTTAAAAAACCCAACATACTTCTTTTGATTCCTTACGTTTTAGGGTTGATCAGGCGAAACCACTTCTATATTCGGAGTCTACGCATTCTCGTAAGTCTTTTGAGGTATATTTTATAAACTCTTATGTTTGTTTATGATGCCTCGAGTTCCTTGTCTTACCCACACGTGAAAATAAACTTTGTAATCGTATTCTTTGGCGTGTTCTACACTTTTTCTTCTATAGGTTCGACGCCTAGATCATGCGTCTTGTGGATCAAATCCCGGGTGTGTTGGCTAATTTTTTAGGCTTCATGTCGAGCTATTTTCTTTACTTTCGAGAGCTCAATTTTGGTACGGTAGTCAATGTTCCTTACTCTAAACTTGACGGCTTTTAATTAAATGTTAACATGTTGATATCATCTTATATACGTGCTCAAAAAAATGTTGTTTGAGATTAATCATAGTTGTAGAATATGTTTTTTTGATTAATTGCTCTCATATTGACTTATTTTTAGCATAATTATCTGTTGAGCTTTTATGTCTTATACATATTCACATAACATGACTTATTCGGTTTACATATGTAGAGCATTCGGGACATGTCATTTGCATCATTGGCATTACATTCATGACATGAAACATTGCATTTCGAGTATCAAGTTTTGAGTCGAGATATCGGGTCCAGGTTTTACATCAGGACAACGTATCAAATTTCTAAAACTATCGGGAGAAATTGAGGTCATTCAGCCCCACCATGAAATTGGGGTCATTCAGCCATACCGTGAAAGACGGAAAACCAAGCTTGGGATATCCATTATAGGTGCTTGATTCGGGTATGCCACAATAAAGGCATTGATGGCATCAAATATTTCGAGGACGTGCCATCGCCTTTTCTAAACTTCGAGTCATTGTAGGTGCTTGATTAAGATGTGTCACAATGAAGGACTAAGCGGCGTAAAATATTTCCGGGACATG
>MKEJ01013360.1:0-10160 GCA_001753735.1 Embelia ribes
ACAAATACGTAAGCGAAGGCCAATTAACCACAAATAAATATTTTTTTGGACCTTAGGCCCAACTGTGTAATAAAAAGGCTTGCATTCGAGCATCCATACCAATTCTTTTAAACGAGGGTTTTTTTGGTAATACATCAAATCATTCTTGTATAGATATAATTCCGTTTCTAATTCTCGCTTCCATCTCCATTCTTATCCATTTTCGAATTACAGATATAACGCTCTCACGCTTCCATTATACAAACAGGTGACTTAGTTTTCCCCCCCTTTAATTTCTCCAATGAGAAATTGCGAGAAATTAGTCCTTTTATTTCAAAAAGATTTCTAAAAATATTACAGTAAATTTATATATTAAGGAAGTTATTGTTAATAATTTATTTGTTAAAGAAATAATATTTTTGTACCAAAATAAAATAAATACATTAATAAATTAATTTTTTTTATAATTTATTAGTATTTTTTTGGTATTACTCCCCTAACAGATGCAGACCCATTTGATTGGACACACAATTTTATGCGATGGTAAAAAAGTAATATTTAAAATTTTAAATAAAATACAAAGTACAAATGTACCCCTATTAATCACCTTTTGAATTTTGTCTTTTGTGATTGTATGACTTTTTGTTAAATTATATAAAAGAGAAAGAGAGAATTTTTTATTAATTTCATGTTGCACGAATGCAATGAGTTTATTGTATAAATAGCCCAATGACATAAATATGAATACGTAATCAAATAAAATAAAATTATAATTTAAATCAATTACAAACTTAGCATTTTCCCCCCAAAGTTAACAATAATTATATAGCTTAATCCATCAATATTTTTTGTTTTACTTTATATTCCGTTTAGCATATATATTTTTCAATACTCTCTCTTAAGATGAACATGAACGGTAGCCGGAATGCCCATCTTGGACATTAAAAACTTAAATCTTCAGTCTTCAGTCTTCAATCGTGTAATTTTAATTAAACCAAAACTCTCCTCAAGACTAAGAAAAAATTCTTCGCGAATAATAAACCACAATTTCCTCTCAAGTTAGGAAGAAAAATATTAAAAATTATAATTTATAACAAATTATAAAGAATAAAATAAGAGAGAAAAGATGATAACTAAAATAAAATATAAAACTATAATTGAAAAAAAAATTATAAGTGGGAAAGAAGGTAAAAAATTAAAAAACTTCACTTGCAATTAGTCGAGGGAGAAATATTTTAAAAAAATAATAATAATCATGATTATGGTTAATCGAGTTGTGAAAAAATAAGACATGGAAAAAAAAATAGGTGAGAAGAAAAGAAAGTGGGTGAAAAAAAAAATATAACCAAAAACAGAAAAACGGAACACGGAAAAATCAGATTAAGAGAGGATTATTTATAAAATTTGATAATGGGCAACAAAACCCTTTCATATTCGCTAATTCAAGTTTAAAAAAATCAACATCTAGGAATTTCAATTTTGAAGAAAAAAATTATATTGACTGTTTTTGATCAAGCCATCAAATTTTTTAGAAAGAAAATCTGTAAGTAATAATAATAACTAAATAAAAGATTTTGATAAAAAAAAATAACTCTTAGCTTTGAAAAAAGAAAGAAAAAATTTAAAGTTTTGATACAAAAAAAAAAAAAAATATCTAAATATTAATCTTGCAATAAAGTAACACTTTTTGAATTTTGTCTTTCGTGATTATATAAGAGCAATATTGGTAAACACACTAATTTTGCATTGATCGAATTACTCCAAAATAGAGGTGACAATTATTTTTAGACATGAATATCGTCAAAGTACTTTGCCAGAAAATACCGAGAAGTGAGAAAATAGAAATAAATTATGCAAATTCATTCTTTTCATTTTAAGGAAACTTTTTAGAAATGAAACAGTGATTTTTTTATTATTATTCACAAATTTTCTATTAAAAAATAATTTTTTTAGCCAATATATAAAATGTATACCAACATATCTGAAAAATATTTTTTTTAATTATATAAAAAATTAAGTGAAATTAATTATATTTTTCCAACCAATATATTATCAAATTAATTATATAAAAAATTAATTTTAGCTTCTAATTTGGCAGAGAAATAAGATTTAGAAATTTAAGTGAAAAGATGCTCTAATCGAAAAGTCTGAAGACACAAATACTTATTCACCACCGGCCGTCTGCAACGCTATCAGTGCTCTTCGGTTAGTCTCTCTCTCTCCCTCTCTCTCTCTCTCAATTTGCATTCTCATAAAGTAACTATTCTCAATCTCTAAATTTTAATTACTGTGCCTCTAATTTCAAAATAGAGATGAGATATGGAGAACTTACCCCAAAACTTAAAAATAGAGTTCGAGGTTGAACATTGGTACCTTAATTGAAATAGAGCATTAACAAACTGTATTTTTGGGGGGATTGAATAGTAGTGTTTGGATATAAGGGCATTCCCACCAGTTTCTCTAATACAGTCCAATTTTAATCAGTGTATCTATCCTAAAAGCTTATAAAAATTAAATAATATATATCTCATATTATAGTACATTTTAACCTATACTTACATATGTATAGATAGCATTTAGGAACAAAAGAAGATCAATTTATTTATTTTTAATTCTAAAGATATTATTTTAATTATAGGGGAGTGAACAATGGTATTCTTGATGAAGAAGATCACTGCAGCTACTCATTTATTTTTTAGAGGGTTAAACAGTGTATGGATACACTGGTGGAAAATATTTTCGTGCTTAACCCCCTAATTTAGAGACTGGGGACGGATATTGAGGCTCTAGTGGGAATGCCCTAACGGTCTAGGGTTTGATCCCGATGTTTAGGATAGGAAGCTGTTTAGGATAGCAACAGCAAGAATGTGAGTGTGTGTGAGAGCGGAGTGAGAATGGGAGCGATAATTGAGAGCGGGAGCGTCCCCTCTCCATTAAGGATTTGGAGACCTATTTATAAAAATATTTGTATCGTTTATTTAGCTTATCCTATTTCCAACCTCTAAATTTTAATTCCCATTGCTCATGCTTTAGAATGGAGGCTGGAATATAGAGAATGTCCATATCCGAGCCCCTAAACTTGAGATAAGATTAGGGATGAACAATAGTCCCTAGTTCAAGTTCAAGTCCAAGTTCAAGTTCAACTTCAAGTTCAAGTGAACCACCATAGCAGTCTCTATGTTGAATAGTTTTTTATACACTGGTATGAGCTCAATCCCTAAAATGTAGGGTAGATACCATTAGGATCACTGGAATGAATGCCTAACAGTCCCGTCCCCTGATAGTGTTGTCCGCAAAACAAATGCCCGTAAGTCTTAGGAAAGAGTGTAACCTCTGACTTCTGAGGGGATTTTATTGTTTGGTTTGTTACACCAGTGTCAAAATCATGATTTGGAAAATTGTTGAAATACTTGTTCTTGGAGGTGAATGGATAAAATTTTATGGACATCTTGAAATCTTCCAAGGGGTTGTCCGAACTTTTAAAAGCTTAGCTTGTTCATGCTGATTATGTGAATGCTCATCAACAAGTGTATGAAGGGATATTGTTTTTAGTTGTTACATTGTTTCATGCATTGCTATTTGTTGGCTATTTTGGCATATTCAGAAATATGGGATTGATATTCGATATGGTTTAGATCAAAAGCTTCCGCCTTTCAATATTTATGAAATTTCATTCTGACTGATAATGTTCATGCCCCTAACACGCGCGTGCGCGCACACACACACATGTGTGTCTTGGCATGCATGATGTACAATTCATGAGTTTTTCTTCTTAACATGGAACTGGTTGCAAGACATGCCATTTGTGTGAAACAATGTTAGTAAATCATGTATAAATTACACAATCGTATCTCGCCAGAGAAAAGTACGATTACAGTTTTTTTGCTTTTATTAATGAATAGTGGAGTAACATTTTCAATTCATTATAGCAGAACCATAGAAAATCTACCAAATAAGCATGGGAATGAAAATTAATCAATGCACATATGCTAATCTAGGTATCTTCTATAGTTGATATACCCAAGATCTATTTTAGATATTTGCATCCAGTTTAAGATTTAGTTCCATTCGAAATCGTAGAAAGTGATTCTCTTTTCTGAACCTGTTGTTTTAGATACTTTACCTTCCCTTTGCATATGCAGAATTGTTGTGTTTGATCTCTTTTTTCTTTTCTTTTTGTTATTTGCATAGCTGATAAAGTTGAGGATCATATTCTGTGTTTAGTACTGGCTGTTAAGTTTGGACACATTTGAGGACACTGAGTTTCAAGTAGTGGGTTTATTTATTGAACTTTCTCAAAAGATAAGCAAGTTATGCTTCAGTTGAGTTTTCCTCAATGAGATTGTCCACCAATCTCAATATAATATGTCCTGTCATGTAGAAACTGAGTTACGAGAAAAGATATAAGTTTCAAGAACGATAGGGTCAAGGGTTATACCTCTTGCACGATTTCATCCATCTCTCTTTTTATGTAGTAAGAGAAACTGTCATGCTTAGCTATGTGGCTTTATTGGTTACGATATTGTGCCCTTCTATCGAAGTCTTGCCTTTGTTTGAATCCGGAACACATTGGTCAGTTCAGGTGTCAATTTTGATGGCTTCATTATTGATCTTGACTTCTCAATTATCACGAGCTTAAATTAAAGTGTTTGCTCTGGAAGTCTTCTTCTTCTTCTTTTTTTTTTAATGTTTGTGTTAATATATGCTGCCCGTGTTTCGATTTTCGCAAGGTATTGGTTTGTTCCATGCGCCATCTTAAAGGGCCTAAGTAAATGAAATTGCATTATCATCTTAGTTGTTTTTCTTTGGTCCATGTTCTATGGATTGCAATTGTATTAGTGTTGGCCCGTCTGTCCTTTTAGTTCCACATGTTTGTTATTTCTATGAATACAAACGATTCCTCTTCTTTTTCTATCTCAACAAACCAAGTGGGCGTGCACTATTTGTTTCAGTCTGTAAATATGAGTTATCAATACCGAATTAACTTGTATTCTCTTCGTTTGCGAAAAGCCGATTGTGAGAATTAAAATGAACAAAGGAGGGGGTGGTGGTGGTGGAGGCAGTGGTCCCACTGCTGCCGCGGCAGCCGCTGCAGCTCAAAAACAGAAGATGTTGTTGCAGAGAGTTGATAATGACATTGGAAATATTGTTGACAATTTCAGTTTCCTTATTAACGTTGCCCGGGTACGAAACTCTTTACTTTCTTATTGGTATTTCTCTTGAGGTTTTCCCGACCATGTCATAAGAATTTTCTGAACCAGTTTCGTATAGGACAGTTGACAGGACTTCTTAGCTTATTCTTTATTGATTAAAATTTGAAAGGGGAGTGCTATCAGAATTTTGTTTTCCATATTATTTATGTTCTAGAAAGATAACTTTCTTTTGCCAAGTTTTTGGAAATTTGGAGTAATTATGCTTGTGTAAGGCATTTGGTGACACAAGATTAGGGGTGATTCCTAGAATTTTTACCATTATTTCCAAATTTTTATTCGTGAATTGCTTCATAAATTGGTATTCAATTTGTTTTGTTTTCTAATATGGAAAATGGAAAAAAGGAGTTTAACAAGTCGCCAGCTTTGAGAAAATGATCTTTCTTCCTCTTATCTTTGAGAAAATGATCTTTCTTCCTCTTATCTTATACCTCTGTTACTTGCTTGAGTAAGCCGGCATAAATTTTGATTGCACATAATTTATCGGCTCAAACATAGTCATTAACTGAGGTGATAATCTTTGTTTTCTAGGTCAATGATCCACCAGTTAGGAATTCTCAAGATGCGTTCATGATGGAGATGCGTGCTGCTAGAATGGTAAGCGGAGATTATTTCAGTGTGGAAATTACTTCATATAGATGATACGACTATAACTTCAGAACTATAATATCTCTACATATATTCTTAGTTGCTCACCTCTAACGTACGATAATACGACTATAAATTTGTAACTATAAAATCGTAAAAGCGTGCTAATCTTACGTGGATTTTCCTTAATAAATAGGATAAGCTCAACAAATTTAGGAGTTTGAAGAAAATGATGATTTGTCGATATCTGACATCAAGTTTATGTCGTTACTGAACCCCTTTTGGCCGCCTGCTCGTGTATCTTGACAATATTTTGAAATTATGTTGCATTTGGTTGGAACTTGGATGAAAATATGTGGACATATGTAACTAGATGGACGGCATCATTAGATTTTAACTGGCGCAAAATCATTGTGCTTTATGCTATTTCTGCTTATTTGATGGCAAAACAGGTTCAGGCATCTGATTCATTACTTAAGCTTGTATCCGAGTTAAAACAGACGGCTATTTTTTCCGGTTTTGCTTCTCTCAACGACCATGTAGAACAAAGAGTAGACGAGTTCAACAAACAAGCTGAGAAAACAGATCGCATTTTAGCTAGAATTGGAGAAGAGGCAGCTGCTAGTTTGAAGGAGCTCGAGGCACATTATTACTCTTCTGCTGAAAGGACAAGCCAACTAACGTGAACTTGAACGAAAGGTCTGATATAGAATCGTTTATTTTGCTTGAAACCGTCAATGCAAATTATCCTTTTGTTATTTTATCTTCTGTAATTCTGTGTACTTTGTATCTTCCATTCTTGGGGACTGTCTCCTGCAAATGTAAGATATTTTTGTAATGTAAGTAATGAACACAAGGTGAAAAAGTTGTTGAGGGACTTGGTAGTTCATTTATGTTTTGCAGCAAAATTTTAGAAGGTTTCAGTACAACTAGTTTGTATGCCTATCATTATTCTTTCGAGAATTTATTTGGTGATGTATACTTTTGTACGGAGAACTTTATTTTTGTGTAGGATTCTGTACTGATTTTGCACATAAGGTTCTAGTTCTATGAATTAATGTTTTCAAGATATCAGCTTCCACCTTTTCTCTTTTCATTTTTCCTCAAAAATCTATTTTTAGCTTAAACAGCAGGCAAATTCAATAACTTAATGCAGAGTTTATATGATTTGGTATTTCATTCTTTCTCTTCTTCCATTCTCGCTCCGTTAAATGGAAGTACAATTGTCCTTCAAGTGCACTGTGCGTCCGAAGAACGGATTGAGACTTACTTTTGGAGTGCTGGATTTATTTGAATAAAAACATCGAACTGGCTGGGTTCACCGAAAAGCGATTCTGAGACCTGGTGCTTTTTACCATTTCTTGCAAGGAGCTTGGTTCTTGTTCGTCAATGGGTAACTGGTCTAACCCATTACAGAAATTGACCCGATAGCGATTTCAAATTTTAACAGTTGAACCAGCCGGCTCTGGCCAGGTTTTAAGACACTAATGTAGGCATGTAGCTATCAATTCTATCTCAACTTCTATCTCTCAGTTCGCGTCGACTGGAACTTTGTGTCAAAATTTCTCATTTTCTAGTTATTGCAACGATCCCGATGGGTTCTATTTTGAATGTATTTTCACTCTGTTAATTTCTTCCTTCTCTTAGTAAAAAATTACAGCATATAATTCATTTGTGGCCATTCAATGTCTTTTTTCAATCAATAGGAAAAATGCTTGAGCTTTATATCGGGAAAAATTTCAGGGAATCATACATCGAGCAAATTGTAAGTCGCTAACAAGTTTAACCTCATATAAAAAAAGCAACATATAGTTTGAGAATTTTGCTTTGCTTTTGTTTTTCCTTTTTACACCAACAACTAGTTCAACTGTGTGAATTATTCATATTGGTTCTTATAAATTTGAATTACTGAGAGATCATCCAAGGCAGTAAAAAAAAAAACAAAGAAAAAAAAAGAAAAAAAGAAGAAGAAAAGAAAAGAAAAGAAAAAAAAAAGAACTTCCAGTGGCAATATGATAATTTTGTGAAGTAAACAATTGACAAAAACTGTAAAAATGAGTATTACAGAACATTAGCTTACAAATGCTAAGAAATTGTACAACTATCAATAACGTTGCTTTGTTCGTGACTCTTCATAGCAATTGGTACCGATCAAAAACCATGTTTGAAATTCGTAGCTTTTTGGGTCTCATTGGGTATTGCCGTTGCTTTGTTCGTTACTTTTCACGTTAGGCGGGCCCAATGATGAGGCTTACTTGCAGGGGTGAAATTTGAATGGAACTCCAAGTGCGAGGTATCTTTCTTGCATTTGAAAGATTTGTTGACTTCGGCTCAATTCTTGTCATTCCGGAGTGAAGTATTGGCTATAAGGTATATTGTGATGCATCGAAAGAAGGATTGGGATGAGTGTTAATGCAATTTGGAAAGGTGGTGGCTTATGTATCGAGACAGTTGAAAGTGCATGAGAAGAACTATCTGATTCATGAACTTGAGCTTGGTGCGGTGGTATTTGTATTGAAGTGTTGGCGGCATTACCTCTACGGTGAGAAGTTTGAGGTATTTTCTAATCATAAATCACTCAAGTATGTATTTACGTAGTATGATTTGAACATGCGTTAGCGAAGGTGGATGGAGTACTTGAATCAGTATAACTTTGATCTAGAGTATCATTCGGGTAAAGCGAATGTAGTAGCGGATGCAATGAGTCGTAAGACTCAGTATTCTCTTGATTTTCTGGCGATGGACAAGTGGCAGATGATATGGGTTTTTAACGAGTTTAGTTTGGAGTGAGTGGAGGCGGAGGATAGAGCAACGTTGTTTACGATCGAAGTCTGTCCGACTTTGATTACTTGTATGATAGAGGCGCAGGGTGTTGATAATGAATCCGATGCCTATTGTGTGAGAGTTCTTAGCGAGCATGGTCTTATTTGGTAGACCATTTCTGACGATAGCGGATTGCATTTCCAAAGCCGTCACTTTGTGCTTGTTTCTATTTGGGATGAGGTACTCTAGGAATCTCATCATTCGCATTTGGCGGTGTATCCCAGGGGTACCAAAATATATCCTGACATTTTATGCCCATTTTGGTGGCCGGATTTGAAGAAAGATATGGCGGAGTTTGTGTCTTATTGCCTAATATGCCAGTAAGTTAAGGTCAAGCATAAACGTCCTGACAGATTGTTGCATCCGTTACCCATTCCCAAGTAGAAGTGGAATCAGATTATGATGGACTTTGTTGTAGGGTTACCGAGATTGAAGCGGGATTGCGATGCTATATAGGTTGTCGTGGATCATCTAACAAAATCTATGCATTTCTTTCAGATACGTATGACCGGCTCAATTGAGAAGTTTTATCAGAAGTACATTGACGAGATTATTTGTTTACATGAGCCTCATGTATCCATTGTATCGGATCGTAATGTTCGATTTGTTTTGGGTTTTTGGTCGAATCTCTAAAGTGATTTGGGGAAAATTCTTGCAATAAATATGACCTTTCTTCCTCAGACAGATGGCCAGTCTGAGTGGACGATTCAGATACTCAAGGGCATACTTAGGGCATGTGTCTTTGATTTTGGTAATGGTTGGGAAGAGCACGTGAGCTTGATAGAGTTCACATACAACAACAATTATCATTTGAGCACAGAGATGGCTCCGTTCGAAGTTTTGCATAGGCTTCTGTGTCGATTTCCAATTTGTTGGGTAGAGACGGGTGATAACTCATTACTTGGTCTTGATTTAGTGCGAGAAACTACTGAGAATGTGTGATTAATTAAACAACATTTGGAAATGGCATGAAGTCATTTTAAGAGCTATGCAGACATGCGATGACGTCCTTTGTTGTTTGAAGTGAACAAACATATATTGTTGAAATAATCTCCGAAGAGGGGGATTATGTAGTTTGGCAAGAAAGGAAAATTATAGCCAAGATATATAGGTCCTTTCATGATATTGGAAGCAGTTAGTGAGGTGGTTTATAGGCTTGCGTTGCCGCCATAGTTGTTGAGTGTTCATCCCATCTTCCACGTGTCTATGTTGCCAAAGTATATTTGGGATCCGTTCTATGTGATAGACTTCGATGATTTGCATGTGGAGGAGGATGTATCCTATAAGTTATGACCTATTCGAATCTTGGACTCGAAAGAGCAAACCTTGCATAGGCGGAGCATTCGATTGGTCAAGTGCTATGAAAGCATGGGAGTACAAAGAGATGATGTAGGTGGCGTATCTGGATTTTTCATCAATTCTGGTCATTTTTTCTTTTGCATAGCATATGCTAGTTTTGAAGACGAAACTTACTAACATGGAAAGGATATAACACCCCAGAAATTCGAATGAATTTTTTATTTTTGTAATATTATTTTTGTAGCATAATATTATTATGTG
>MKEJ01013384.1:0-10827 GCA_001753735.1 Embelia ribes
GGATTTGGGGGCGCGACAGATGGATGATTGTGATTTCACATGTTGGGCATTGGCATGATTCATGCCATATTCATTAGTATAAATATGTATGAATGAGGTTATAAATAAATATACACCACATGTAAGAAAATAAGAGTGAAAAGGAGGAAAAATAAGTGTAGGAATTATACCAATTTGGTCAAGATTCCAGTTTTATTTTACATATTATATCATATTGTAAGCCCTCCTTTAATATAAATAAAAGTATATATCGGTATTAGTCCAGTGAACTAGGCTCAAGTTAAACTTGTTTTAACTTGATATTGAACTATGTAATTCTTAATTTCCTATTTTACTTTCCTGGAGATTACTTTATTTGCTTTCTAGCATGATTCACAACACGTTATCAACACAAGTCTCTACCAGAAAAATATTTTAGACTCTGTAGAAAATTTTATAAATTTATTGAGATTTATATCTTGAGCTTCTGAGAAAAATATGCATATATAGCAGCACCATACAACATTATTTTTGTAACTTTATTACGAATTCTATTTGCAAAGTCTTTAAGATTCCTCTAATGGGTTGTGCAATAAAAATTTCTATTGAAAGAACATGGGTTGTGCAATAAACTATTTTATAATGGGATTAATTTCACCGCCACTAATACTCTTATAATATTTCTATAAATTTTTAGGAATTTCACCAAACTCATCTAAAGAAGCTTTAGTAGCAATTTTGTGATGTAAGTTAAAATTAGACTTGGTAGAGTTTTTGGAGTGGACTACTATTTGACCGAGCATATTTATCACTTCCAGATGTGTAAAAGGAAAGTGATTTTACTATTTTGTAAAATATATTAATTCAGTATTTTTATCGATGATAAATTAGATACTGATTTGTAATTTGGTAGAATAAAGCAATTGAAAGACGTGACCCATACTTAGCCAAGTTTTGTCTTTGATTGAAAAAATAGAAAAAAAGAGACATACAAGGATAAAACTTCCCCTACCATGCGTTTGTCTATATTGCAACTCATCCACGACTTCTTCATTTCTTAAATTACTTGATAAAAGATTTTGAGTTTTAATTTTATCATTAAAATTTTTATAGATTTGTCAAATCTATATTTTTACAAACTGAACAAATATTGGTTACCCTATATTGTTCACTATATTATAGTCAAGTATGACCACCTGATTATTTCTTTTAATTTGGATGTTTTGGCAAGTGTTTGAGAAAAAGGCTTTAATGCATTGGAATTTAATTTCATATCACCAAGTAGGGATATTAGTTAAACAATTCATTTTTCTATGTTTTAATAGATGCCTTGACAAAATTACAAAAGTTTTTGAAGCATCAAAATATTCTGCAATAACTCAAGTTACCAGCTCACTCCAAAATGAACACTTTGATGGTAGCAAACAACAAGAGAAATAGTTTTTATTATTTCATAAATGTCTCAATTTAAATTTTATCATTGAGATGAAATTAATACTTATTTGAGATATTTTTTAGGTTAAAAGTATAAACCTGATGAAATAAGTCCAGGATGGTTGACCAGACTAAAAAATATTTACTAACATACCCATATGACTTAAAAGGGTGAATAATAAAATCTTCTAACTTATTTAGGGCAACTAATAATTATGCTTATAAGTCTAGCCATATATATATTGAGATTTAATTTTTCGCTTCAACCGAGAGAAAATGAATTTATTTGTGATGATCACTACTTTTGCTAAATTCCTTGGTGTGAATGGTAGATGGTGAACATCATACATGGTGGCATGGTAGTAGATGCGGATCCTTAACCTAAATATGGCATTGGTTTGGCATATTAGAGTTACCCCCTACATATGAGTTTGAGTTGATAATGAGGGAGAGGAAAGATCATATAATGCCCAGATTTTGGTGCTCTATATAATTACTCGATTTTTAGAGAAAAGTAGAAATGACTACACAAAATAAAGAAAAGGCTTAATTGTTTTAAGCATGTGATGAACAAAATTAGAGTTGCTAGCAAACCTCTAAATTAACAGTTGGAGTTATTTATTTTATAATTGTAAGGCATAAAACATGTCGAGAGATGGGTGTTCTCAAATCTCGTCTTACAACGAGATCAAATTTGAGTATCCTCCACTTTTAAACATGTCTGCATTGAGTAAGTACTCTGCTTCTATATAATGGTATGATAACTCTTATATAAGTTAGATGTGGGATAAATTATTCATTGGTGTACAGTGATGATATAAACAAAAGTTTCTATAGGTGCTGAACTTATCATTTGGTTGCACTATACTTCTTCCAATCAGGGGGAGAATAATATCATTTTATTAATGAATATGAAATATTTTAGAATCTATTTACATGAGATTATATTGATTATTGCTACAAATAAGAGTAAGAAAAGATTTATCTCAAGTTATGTATTGCAAAATTTTTATACACTAGCAACAAATGTGATAATTCTTACAAAATTTGATTGGGACGATATATTACAAGATTTGCATAATACCTGTGGATACAAAAATATTGGGACACAACAAATCTAATTGTTCTAAAAGGAGAAAGAAATGAAAGATAGAAATAAATGAAAAATATATAAACAAAGAAAATGTTTGTTTGTGCTTTGTGTGGGGTTCAAACGAGAGACCTAGAGGTAGGTTGACAACACTATGAATTCTCCCTTCTGCCATCAAAGACACGACCCGATAAGTTTTAAGATTCTGCATAAAATATTATATGACTCTATTTGAATTGTAGTTCAATAAGGGCAAGACAATTAATCATTACTTATCAATCGATATATTTTTGTGAAAGATACTGATGGACTTCTCAAGCGACAATCACTCATATAAACATTTAATGATGTACAATCATTCAGTTATCATTTAAATCAGGGGGAGAACAAAAAAGCAATATTTATCTCAATCATCCAAGGGGGAGTACTGTGAACGATAAAGTAGGTGGATGATTATAGCTTCACGTGTTGGAAATTGGCATAATTCATGCTATGTTCATTAATATAAATATGTATGAATGATGTTGTAAATATACACCATCGGTAAGAAAGAAAGAGAGAAAATGAGGGAAAATAAGTGTAGCAATTTGATCTAGATTCCAGTTTTATTTTATATGTTATATCATGTTGTAAGCTCTCTTTGATATAAATAAAAGTATACACTGGTATTAATCCCGTGAACTAAGCCCAAGTTAAAACTTAAGACTGAATCACATAATTTTTGATCTCATATTTTACTTTACTATAAATTACTTTATTTATTTTCTAGTATAATTCAGAACAGTTCTAAATATAACCTTTTTTACTTTCATGCTATTTTTTTTTCTTTTTTCATTTTCTTTCTTTATTTATTTTTTCAATTCTTTTCACCGATTGGCCTTATTTGATTGGTAGATTTTTGTACAAACTTTTGGCAACATCAATTTGGTCTTCTTTTTTCTTTTTTTGTACAATTTGGTTCTTGAATTAAAAGTTATGAACAATTAATCCACTTGATTTCCAATCATTACACTTAAGTACTTGAGCACTTCACACTTCGGAAAATTCATCCTTCTTTTTCATTCATTATTGTCAAATACCTACAACATGTAGCAAATTAACTTAATATTGAAGTATAACTAATTTATTAACAACAATCATGATATATATGACAAAATTTTCTTACAAATATCTTTAAAATATACAAAAATATAAGACTAATCATTAGTTACCAAATACTAGTATGACACCAGCTTTTGAATCCATTTTTTCAAGAAAACAGAGGAATAAATTTTGAAATATTAATTCTGTAAGATAACAGAATCACCAAAATAAGCCATAATTCTCTCCGTAATTGAAGTTAACATTTAAATACTAATTCGAAATGTAGAATTATCACAGCAGTCCCATTTCCAAGCACTAATAATATTTCCGTTGGACCCCACCAGAAGAAATGTAGGAATTACGGAAATGTCTCCCAGTAGTTTCAACATAATGTCTATCCGTCCCTCCTAATTATAATTGCAACACTATATGTCATCATTATTCTCTATTACAAGTGCAAAGTTATCGTAAATGACAAAAATACATCGACTTACATTCCATTTTGGTGAAAGTTGTCATTTTATGACCATTTATGCTGTTGTCATCCTCAAATAGAGCAAGTTAAGATTCTCCCGTACCAGTTTTTGTATTCTAGAAAAAATTTTAGAAATGTTACATTAACTTTCTCTACTATTCATAATTTTTTCATTAAAGAATTAATTTTTTTTACCAAAATAAAATAAAAACACCAATTTATTAGAATTTTTTTTAGAATTTATTATTTTTGTATGTTAATGTTTTCGATGTATAAAAATGATCTTTTAGAAAGCTAGAAATGAAATGGGAAATGTTGGTGTGAATGCTCTTATACCCAGTATGGGCTCGCTGTTTGAATTTATTGGAAATTAAACTCCACTCCTGCTTTTTCTAGGGATGCTATATCATACGAATTGGAGTTAGACCCAGCTTGGATTAAAAGTTGTTTCTGTTTTTTTTTTTTTTTAAGAAATTGTAGCCTGCATTGCTTTGTAAATCTTAAAGCACATGCTTTCAGAACTCTTTTTCTGTCTTTAATGTCTCATACAATTGAATTTAGCTTCTAGAATTGTTTACTTCTACTTTAGATTGTTTCTTATTAGGACTCTTGTTTCCCGTTTCGTTTGGTTTTCATGTTTATCTACTTGGGTTATCTGGATAATGAGCTATTGTTTCTCTGCAATTCACACAAAAATAATTGTTTCTCCTTTTTATATTATATTTAATTTAATAGGTACGGACGATTTCACGTTCCTACTACGGGAGCTAGGAAATCGGGGGGAGCACTCTGCTGCGGTGCGGTGTTTTGAGTTTGCAGTGTGTCGTGAGAGGCGCCGTAATGAGCAAGGTAAGCTCGCAAGCGCAATGATTAGTGTGTTGGGGAGATTGGGGAAAGTGGAATTAGCTAGGAAAGTGTTTGATGCGGCTGTTTTAGGGGGGTATGGTAATACTGTGTATGCATATTCGGCCCTGATTAGTGCCTACGCGAAGAGCGGTATGTTTGACGATGCGATTAAGGTGTTTGAGGAAATGAAAACCTCGGGCTTGGTGCCCAATTTAGTTACCTATAATGCTTTGATTGATGCTTGTGGGAAAGGGGGTGGGGATTATAAGAGCGCTTTGGAGATTTTTTACGAAATGTCAAGGAACAGGGTGCAGCCTGATAGGATCACGTATAATTCGCTTCTAGCTGTTTGTAGTGTCGCAGGTATGTGGGAAAAGGCCGAGGCTTTGTTCTACGAGATGGAGAAAAGAGGGATCGAGAGGGATATTTATACTTACAATACTCTTTTAGATGCTGCTTGTAATGGGGGGCGGATAGATGAGGGGATTGAGATTATGTATGAAATGGAGAGGAAGAATTTGTGCCCTAATGAGGTGACTTATAGTACTATGATCCGTGGGTGTGCCAAGGCGGGGAGGTTAGAGAAAGCGATTAGCTTGTTTGATGAGATGAAGAGAACAGGCATTCGATTAGATAGAGTTTCGTACAATACCCAGATTGCTATTTATGCGAGCCTCGGTAGGTTTGAGCATGCTTTAGAAGTTGGGCGTGAGATGGAGAGTAGAGGTTTTAAGAAGGATGTCGTTACTTACAATGCTCTCTTAGATGGGTATGGGAAGCAAGGGATGTATAACGAAGTCAAAGCCTTATTTAGAGAGATGAAAACGGAGCGCCTTTCGCCTAATTTATTAACCTACTCGACTCTGATTAGTGTGTATTCAAGAGGTGGTTTATATCCGGAAGCAATGGAGGTTTATAAGGAGTTTAAGAGAGAAGGGTTGAAGGCAGATGTTGTGTTCTATAGCAAACTTATCGACGCGTTATGTAAAAAGGGACTAGTCGAGTCATCTGCATTGTTGCTCGAGGAGATGACCGAGAAGGGGATTAGGCCTAATGTGGTCACCTATAATTCTATAATTAATGCCTTTGGTCAATCTGTGACGGGGGAAGGTCTGATCGACGGTGGTGATGGTGAATCATGGACTGACACCTCAAGGTCTGTTGTTCTTCGAGATACCACCAGTAGAAGATTCGAATATCTGGAGGATGACAGAGTCGTAAAGATTTTCAAGGAGTTGGATGCTCAAAGTTCAGGCCTTGGAAAGGAAGATAACAAGGGCAGGCAAGAGGTTTTATGTGTTTTGGGAGTTTTCCAAAAGATGCATGAGCTGAGAATAAAACCAAATGTGGTCACCTTTTCTGCAATTTTAAATGCTTGCAGGTATACGAATGTATCCGATTTCTACCATTTTTATCACTGGATTGCATATCTTATTCCATCAGATGAGAGTTTTTGGAATCTTTTGAATTTGTTTATTATTGTGCTGTATTTACCTTGTGAATTGATACAGTCTACTTGATTTGGACCGGCAACAGCATATAGCATGAAGATCTATTGATTTTTACTTCTATTGTCTTGTGCTTTATTTGTAATTTACAAATGCACTATATAGTACTTATGTGCATCATGCTAGTAACTCTGCATAATGCTAGAAGGGGCTAGATGATGTGCATAGTTAGTGTGAACCTCCTTTAAGGCTTCAGCATTTGGGTAAATTTTGCTTGGCTGATCTATAAGGTATATGGATCGGTATCACTTTCTTTAATCTTGGTACAGTTTCAGTGACATTTTTTTTCTTCTCTAAGATCAATTAGAACCATACAAGCATGTAATTGTCCCGGTGTCTACCCCTACTTAAAATGGTGAAAGAATGAGTAAACATTTCATAGCAAGTTACGGTCTCTGGAAATTTTAAATTCTGTTAAAATCCATATAAGACCCAACTAGGGGCGTCGAGGTCCCTTGAGAAAATGGTGTTCATCCTTTTTTAGCTGAATCATGGACTGACACCTCAAGGTCTGTTGTTCTTCGAGATACCACCAGTAGAAGATTCGAATATCTGGAGGATGACAGAGTCGTAAAGATTTTCAAGGAGTTGGATGCTCAAAGTTCGGGCCTTGGAAAGGAAGATAACACTTTCTTTAATCTTGCTACAGTTTCAGTGACAATTTTTCTCTCTCTAAGATCAATTAGAACCATACAAGCATGTAATTGTTCTGGTGTCTACCCCTACTTAAAATGGAGAAAGAATGAATTAACATTTCATAGCAAGTCACGGTCTTTGGAAATCTTAAATTCAGTTAGAATCCACATAAAGACCCAACTAGGGGCGTTGAGGTCCTTCGAAAAAATGGCGTTTAGCCTTCTTTAGTTGTATTCACCTCTCAGTTTCGTTGGTTAACATTGACCCTAGTGATTATGTACTGACATCTTTGATTCTTGCAGTTTCCTTTATATGTTGAAAATATTGTGGTCAATCTATTTTTTTCTCACTCATGCAACTTTACCTCCTGTTGCAGCCGTTGTAGTTCATTTGAAGAAGCTTCATTGTTGTTGGAGGAACTCCGTTTATTCGATAATCAGGTATATGGTGTGGCACATGGACTTCTCATGGGTTATGGGGATAATGTGTGGAAGGAAGCTATTCCCCTCTTTGATCAGGTGAAGCAAATGGACTCCTCGACAGCATCTGCCTTCTATAATGCTTTGACTGACATGCTGTGGCACTTTGGGCAGGTGTATATCTTGTTCATCGCTGTTAATTTTTCATTTTGCAGTCCTCTCCCTTTTGTTTTAAATTGACAGGTAATTGAGGCACACCATAAGGCATTGCTAAACTGGTAAACTTTTGACCATATTCAGTTGGTCTATTGTACATATTATAAACTGGGAGATTTGGTAATTAGGGCACAGTGCAAGGCATTGTAGAACTGGTGCACATTTGAGTGTTCAGTAGGCCTGTCATACGTAATTAGTGCCTCCATTTTCTTGTTTGTAGTGTGCAATATCTGTTACAGTAGAATTTGTAAAGGTTTTTGTTTATGTTAGGTAATCATCAGCTTTGCTTCTTTTTTGGTACAGAGAAAAGGGGCCCAGAAGGTCGTGCTTGAAGGGCACCGTCGTCAAGCTTGGGAGAATGTGTGGTCTGACTCTAGCTTAGATCTGCATTTAATGTCTTCAGGTGCAGCTCGTGCTATGGTTCACGAATGGCTGCTCAAAATACGAACAATTGTGTTCAATGGCCATAAATTGCCAGAGTTGCTAAGGTACTGCCGAATATTTCTCTGCCAATAGGACCTTTCTTACTGTAAACATCTGAATGTCATGGTTGCTCTGGGTTCAACTATTGGTGGGCTTCAAAGCCTTAACTTGATATTTCTATAGGTTAGGATCATGAACGCTTCCATTGTAACCTGGGAATAACGGGTTTGCACTCTGGAAATAGTATCTCTGCAGATAGGGATAAAGGCTTCATATCCTCCCTAGAGCATACTGGCTTGTTCATATACATATGGAAAGAGGAATTAGATCCGGTGGCCTTTCTTAAGAGAGTTTTTTTAATGGTTTGTCTCTCTGCCTATGCCTAAAATGACATTTTGATGCACAGGAACTTGTACCATTTTTGTGTTGAGAGTAATCACCAGTTACATTCATATGAAGTGGTAGTTTTTTAATTCTGTGTTAATAATGCCAGTGTTTTCCGGAGTGAGGAGTGTGCCACTGCTTAAGAATGCTATAACTAGTAAGCGTGCTTTCTGGATAGCTTTGAAATCCATGTAAACTTGCCAGACTGCCAGTTGGCTTATCAGTACATGCCTTCAAACAAGCTATAAGGTTAATATCGTCTTGGGGATAGAGGGGATTAGAAATCATAAGAAATTGAATCTCATTATGTCCATTCTGTACGTGGTTAATTTACGTGGTTAATATGGTTTACAACATTATTTTTTCATAGTAATCCATATTAGTTCAAAATAATTTGCATGATTGGTGATGCTACTAGGCAATGTTGTGGGATTTGTGCAGCATATTAACTGGGTGGGGAAAACACAGCAAAGTGGTGGGGGATGGGACACTGAAGCGGGTGATAGAAACCCTTCTAAATCGTTTGGGTTCGCCATTTGAGGTTGCAGGAAACAATATCGGCAGGTTTAGAGCGACGGGCGCTTTGGTGGCGGCTTGGTTGAAACAAACTGGCACACACGAAATCCTGATTCTCCATGACGATAGAACTCGAACCGCCTTCCCCTTGTAGCGATAGAAATGTATATATTGGGACCTCTCTTCCTTGTACTCGCTTTTAGCTCTTTTTGTCGGAGCATTGATGCTAGATTCTCAATAATCCTCCGTGCTCCTTGTAAATTATTGTACCAACAATATTCGGTCTCTCATGTATGTTCCTCCACAAACTGTTGTGGGCCTGAATTGGATTCCAGTTTTTGTAGCCATTGTGAACAGTGCAAGAGATTGAACAATCTTTTAATTTATTTTTTTGCTTTGGTTTGATGATTTTAAAGATTAGATGAAGTTCCTATTTTCTCTTGGAGAAACTGGCCAGAGAGAGCATTGTCATATACCAGTACGGTTTGTGGATTTTGCAGATGTATCACTGCAAGATGCACCTTTTTTGGTAATTTAATGTGTTTTGAGTAAGAAAATCAGTGATAATGCCCCTAATATTTATTGAGCTTCTTAAGCATCATTTGAGATTGAAACAGAAAGTATCTTCTTCCGCCAAATCTTAATCCAAGAATTCGGGTTGATTAGGTCATTGATAGGTGTGCAACTGGAGGATTTCCTCACTCATCCTACTGCAATTCCGCAGAGGTCACCCGTACTTGCTACTATTTTTGCCCAATCACAATGAACTTGAGCATTATGATATGAACCAATTCACAACTGTTGGTATAACTGCACTTACGAGATCTTTCGTTGGATGGCTGTCACAACCTAATGCCATTATTCTTTATCTAGGCTCGGGATTGGTTATGTATTTAGGAGTTACTAGAACTAAATAGGTGATGTTGAAAACACAAGTATATGGGAGATATATATAAGTCATAAATATAAAATTTGGCTTTTAATAGTGAATTAGCCATCACATTTCTTACCAGATTTATTTTATTATATTGTCACAAGATTTTCCAATATTTTCCGCAAAGATAGATTTATTTGCCATGGAAAAAAAGAGAAAAATGATGATGTAAATAATTTTCTCCATTTTTTAATTTCTGGTCAAAATTTTGAGCTTAGTTAAACTTATAATTGAATTTACTTTCAGTAAATTGTTATTTAATTAGGATGCATGTTATACATATATATATTTATTAAAATTAGGAAAATCATGCGTACGTAGATGTGTATGCCGGTATAGTCATAATTTGGTTGTTTTTCTTACTTTTAAATGAAAAAGCGATTGATTTGTTCTTGATGTTTTAACGCGTAGTTCTCATTTCCATTATAATACAAATGTAATAATCATCTCTACTATTTTATCATTAATATCGTAAGATTCTTTTGAATATTTCAAAATTATAGATGTAAAGTAAATAAGCAACTTAAAAAATATAATCATAACTAAATATACAAACAACATAAAGAAACTAAAAAATTATGTATAACATGCTACTTGTCAATGTGGAAAATGTTTGTCACAGTATCAATCCCTAAATTTTACTGTTTTTGTTATAAATTTGTAATTGGTTCATCTCCATGGCTAATGTCTTTTCACATGTACGCTCGTAAAATAATAATTTACAATATATATATATCACTTTATTTTCAGGAGATTTAAAAAAATCCTAAAAAATTCAAAAAATAATTGTATGAATGTATGTAAAAAATTTATACAACTTACATTAGGCCACTCATCTTTATTTGAAAAATATTTTGGACTTTAAAATATAATTTTAATATTAA
>MKEJ01013391.1:0-26678 GCA_001753735.1 Embelia ribes
TTAGGATTTGGGGGCGTGACAGGGAGATAGTACTCTATTAGGTCTAAATATTGTTCAGAAAACTGTGCAGAATGTGGAACTGATTAAGCAAAGATTGGAAACTGCGCAGAGTCGTCATAAGAGTTACGCGGATGTGCGTCGATGACCATTGTCTTTTAAAGTTGGGGATCATGTGTTCTTGAAAGTTTTTCCTAAGAAAGGAATTATGCCTTTCGGAAAAAAGGGCAAACTTTAACCGAGATTTATGGGGCCATTTCTTATACTTGACAAGGTTAGCAAAGTTGCCTATTGATTGGCCTTACCACCTCAATTATTGAACATTCATCCCGTATTTTATGTGTCTATGCTTTGAAGACATATAGGGGATCTGTCTCATGTGATTGACCACGATGACTTATATGTCGAATAAGATGTGTCGTATGAGGTACAACCTATGTAAATTCTAGATGTGAAAGAAAAGACGCTTCGGAGGCATTCAATTAGAATTCTGAAGGTTTTGTGGCGAAGTCGCTCAACATAAGAGATGACTTGGGAAAGAGAAGATGAAATGTGAGCAAAGTATCCGGAAATTTTCATTGATTCTGATGCATTCTTTGCTTTTGTGATTTGTGCTAATTTCGAGGATGAAATTTCCTAACGTGGGAAGGATATGACGTCCCAGAAATTTATGAGTAAAATTTTCACAAAAATGGATAATGTTATTAGATTTAGTTTAATGATATTGTCTGTTTAATTCTGTTAATTATTAAGGTTCATATAATTATTACGTAGCGTAACATTATACTGGTTTCGTGTGTGCAGTGTGTTGTTAGATTGTGACTTGACTGGGTCACTTTTTCTTCTTTTCCATTTTGTGACTTTAAGCAAAAGAGAGAAAGAAAGGAAAACATGGTTCTAAACCAAACTTCAAATTTCTCGGCTTGATTTCATCAATTTTGGAAGTTCGTTCGTTGATAAAAAGTTGGTTTTCATGATCTTTGATTTGAGATCTTCATTTTTTGTTCGAGATTGAAAGATCATTTGCAAGTTTCGTTGTTTTCTAAGGTACACGTAGATTACGAATAGCAATATAAATTCGAATCTATATATGTAATCGACATGTATAATATGTCTTGAATGTGTGTTTGGCTTACTGTTTGATATGTGAAATGTATATCGATTTTGTGAATGCAAAGCCTATGAAAACGATTTGAAAAGATGGCTTTGACATTGTGAAATATGTTTCGATATACATATTATTTGTGGCATTTATCGTACCATGTATATACTTTATTGTGCCTTGCTAATGGCATAAATTCGTATGATATATTATAACATGTATAACTCTTTGTGGTATGTCTTATAGCATTCATCATAACATACATTGATCATGACTTATTTGTGAATCAAAATGCTAAAATATTGTAACATTGGAATAGCAATTTCATTCGAGTTAGACTTTGTGTCTTTTGATTTCTTTTCGGGACTAAGTATCACCATTTATAAAAACCTTTGTGATTGTATTAAGGAGAAGGTCTAACATCTTACCCTGTGAATTGGAAAACCAACATAGGAAGCGACTTGACAGCTCAGTGTATTAGAAGCACATAAGAGTCGAGCCTATGATTTTACGTCGTACAAAAAGTGCATCGAGTTGTAGGATTGGACACTTCCCATTTTACTAACTTTGTGAGATACTGTCCCAACTTTTAGGCTTTATGATTTGTTCGAGGCTTTGTGTTTTGTGTAGGGGTTTTGTGCATAAGGATTTTGTGTTTTCAGGTTGGTATATCATTACACATTCTACATTCACGAGTAGATTACCTTATTCATACATGTTATATTTTATTTTTGATTATGCAAATTCATGTTAAGTGCAAGAGTATGTTCATATATTTTGCTTACATCGTAGCTTATTATTTAGCTTGTTGATTGGTAATCAAACTCGTAACTTTTCCATTTGCATCGTTCTTCTACATATTGATTTGCAGGCATTGATGCAAGTATCAGGCATACGTGAATGCTCTAAGGCTATGATAGATGATTATGTATTTTGTGATGTTGAAGCTTTATCATGTTTAGAACTCAGAATCTAATAAATATGTAAATATTTCTAGGACTTGATTTTGTGTATCATAGACTTGGGAAGTTTGCACTTTTGTGATTATTGTATAATTATGTGATCAAGTTGTTGATTTGTGTAAAGGTATACGCAAGACTCTGATATATATATTAAGTATGGATTTTATGTATTTTGGGATTTCGAGCAGCATTGTGTACTTTATTATCTATTTTGTGTCTCTATAGCTTACGTCTCTGGGTTTCTTGGAATTCGGGGCGCGACAACACCCCCTCTCTGGGTGTCAACACCCTATCCTCAGATGATCAGTTTTTCCAGTTCAGTTCTAATTCTCACTATTTGGCCCCTCTTTTAACCTTTTTACACTTTTAATTGACTTTTTGACCAAGCAAAAAAGTTGTGGTTAATTGAAATACCTTTCCAAGCATATATTATTGACTTTCATTGGACTTATGGTTTAAATGATATTATCAAAATACCGAATAGATGTCACAACAAACATTCGACGAAACTTGATTTTTAAGGATTAAATCCATCGTAACCACTCCAAAACCAAACAAATTGGGCTAATTTGTTCCTCCAAAGGTTTAAAACATAAAAGAATTGAATTGGGCATTACACTTTGTGCAATTTTGACTACACAATTTATTTATTGACGGAGGGAGTAATTCATTTCAGATGTACATAATTCTTTATGCACAGTCTTACCACACACAATGTTCACCTACAAATAGGGACCGAGTACTGATGTGAAGTAATCCCATGTGGCCATCTGTGTCAAGGTTTTAAATATCAGTTACGATCGCTATAACAGTTGCGATTACGGTTTAACAGTTTTTAGGTATAATAACCGTAGCGCAACGGTTGCAAAAATAGGAGTTAGCGAATTTTTTTCAACTTGTTCAAATCTTCTATTATTGTCACACTCTATTTATGTCATGAGATTATATTTTTAATAGTTTCTTCAATTTTTCATACCTCTAATCTTAGATTTTTTAATGGTCTAGAAAGAATTTTATTTTTCAATTGATTTAATACTTTTTTATTTGAATATTTGTCATGTGTTGGAGACTTGAAGTCATTAGAGATCAAAGATCTTGTTACTTAACACAACCTTGCATAAAATTGTCAGGGAAATGCTTCTTTTTTTTTCTAAATAATATGGCTAATAAGAAGCCACATAACTTATTATTTTCTCATAATTTCAAAATAATAAAAATGGCGTATCTAGTACCGAAACTTCCACACTGTGGGGTATAGGGAAGGGAATATCTAGGTAGCATTCTTCCTACTTTGCAGGGAGACTAATTCGAACTCGCGACCACCAGTGCACAATGGAGAGACTCCACCATTGTGTCAAGCCCGCCCTTTATAATTTCAAAATAATAGATGTAAAAAATATAGAGATAAAAGAAAAGCCAAGAAAAAGGGGTACAACAGCTGTAACTATCCATAACAACCGTTATGGTGCCATAACGGCCGAAATAGCGATCACGGTAGTGAGTTCAAGCGCAAACTTCAATCCCGGCGATATAACAAGGGTTTCGATTTTCGGTCGAGTTTTTAAACCTTACATAATGGTTTAGGCTGAGTTTGTATACCTTGATTGGAATATGTTAGCCAAATATTCAGGTAAAATTTATATGTATAGTTTAAATATTGACCAATCAGCAACGATATACAAATAGAAAATCATGTACAAAAACTATTGAAATACTTATTTAATTAATGCCTTAATCTTTTCTTTTAAAATAGAATCAGCGCACATAATCTAACCACATTTGTGTCCTTATAGTTTTTTTTATAGAATATACATGAATTATTTTCCATAGTTGTTCCTTAATGAAGGACATTCTATCTTTCGTTGCAATATTGTAGGGTTAAAGAGAAGTGGGAAAAGTTGTAGATTGAGATACCTAAATTATTTGAAACCTGAGATTAAGCGCAGAAACCTCACCATCCAAGAACAACTTTTGATATTCCAACTCCATTCCAAGTTTGGTAACAGGTCATCATACTTAATTTGCATAGGCATACCAAGTACAATTTCTATGATGTAAAGTTTTCCTTACATTGTAGTAGTCATATAATAATAGGTGGTCGAAAATTGCGCAAAATCTTCCAGGGCAGTTGGAGTTGACTCCAATATGAAGAGATTTGTAGATGCGGTTCGATGTTATTGGATGCCAAAATTAGTCGAGCAAATGGAGCAAAACTTAATGTCAACACTATCGTCATCTACATCTCCATCTCCATCTCGTTCTACTTCACTTAAAATGGAAATTCAAAGCCTTTCATCATTTGGACCTAGCATAAAGCTCGACAGTGTTGACCAATACCACGAGAACCCTAAGCCAGCTACAAATTCTACACCCGAGGAGCTAACTAGTACAAAATATCTATGTAAGAACTCTGCCTATGTGGATGATAATGGATATGATGACATGGAAGGGTTCCCCCTGGATGCCACGTCAGAAGTGGATATTTCTGAAGTTTTGCTCTTCGATAGCCACATGGCAGGAAGAGATTGGGTCATTGATGACATGGCAAGTGTTGTATGGGATATGGATGAATTGTATAAGCCTTGAGAGGCTGTAGGGTTAAAGAATGCAATGATACATGAGAGAATTTTGGTTGATAGGAGAAAGGAACCCCCATCATATAATTGGAAATAAAAATGTGAGAAAATAACAAAATAATAAATTTCATTTTATTCTCACGTATAAAACCAATAGCCACCAAGCCCTTCAAAAGATACTGACTCTGCAATGCATGTATATAGAGGAACAAACAAACAAACAAATAACCGTGACAAATGAGAATTCGAATTGTAGACTTGTGAAAACGATCACACAGGTTTTGATTGCCTAAGCTATTGAAGCCTGCTTTTGGTGATGCTACTGAAACCTGTTTTCTGGTTTTAGAAAATGGAATTACTGCAAGAAACAAATGTGGCAAATTAGAAAGATTAATTAGGTCCCCAAAACAAAATTTTAAAGGATGGTTGAGAACATCCTAGCCTCAGAAGCTGCAGTAAGTTATTTTCATTGGTCTCGAGAAGATTTTTTGCGAGAAAAATGGAAATAGTATGTTGCCATAACAAAGAACATAAGCTGACAATCGAGTAGATAGAACAAAGCGGTCTTCCAGAACCTACAGAGGTGAAAATGTTGTCCTAAAATACTACAGTCTATGCCTATCTACACTAAGAAAAAAAATTTCAACCAGTTAACAAAGTTAGATTTTTTCAAAAAACTTAACCATTTGGGCCCCGAAATCCATTGAAAGAAGACGAAAAACTGAAAACTCAGATAATGGGATGTCACCAAACAGAGATCAGGTGTTAACATGGAGGAATGGAACAGCGCTTTGTCATGAGAAAAATGACGGAATCTTACATTATTCTCCTACGTGCATTGGATTAAAAGATTTCCATCATATTATGGCAAAAAGATAAAGTTTGTACCAAAATCAGCGTTTAAAACTGATATAGCAACTACGTAAGAAATGATTACGATTTGAGTATCATATCTCACTAAGAAAAGCACATTCCAGTGACCTAGAGTTAACAAGAGAAGCATGGCTAGTTGTAATGGTTTAGCTAATGTTCACTGGTGATCTATCAAGTTCAGCACCTAATTAAATTTCTCAAGTGTTTTTTGCTGGGAAAAATAAATACTAGTAACTGAAAGAAACCTGTAATAGCGCCAAAAACAAAAATTAAGAAAATGTTATACGTAGCTGTTCATGAACACGGCTCAGGTGGTTCAACTAGAGATTGTTCATTCATAAATCCTGAACATGAAGTCAAGGCTTGTTAAGCAAACAAGACAACTGAATAGAAAGGTATTGCATTTTCACCCCATTCTATATACAGAATCCTTCATATGAAGAGACTTCAAATTCACCAAACAAACTTTTTTTGAATAATAATAGAGATGGCTCATGTCTAACATGATACCGTAACGCGAAAAGGTCAATGAAAAAGAAATTAATTTGTCAAAATTCTACATTAAGAAACGTGGCTGGGATTGTCAAGATGCCTGCTTTGAAAGACTATTACTATAAGAGCATTCCTAGCAGTGTCTCTATTTTTGAGTCACTAAATCTGGGTACCCAGTTATAAGTACCCATTGAATGGTAAAAACTCATATTAGAGTAGCTATTATTTTTTTATTTTTTTTTGGAAAGTTCAAAGGGGAGGGGGGATTCGAACTCATGAGATCCTATTTGTGAGGTTGGTTTGTGGCCCACTAGGCTATTCCTAGTGGGTTCAGAGTAGCTATTGTTGGTATCTAAATAATTAAATATTCAGATCAATCAAAAAGTAGAAAATGGGGGTTACGAAAAAATGAAACTAAAAACCCTAGAAATTAGAGCTAATATTTGTTACATGAAATGGAAAATCTTAAAAACTGGGGTGGTTGTTATATCGAATTGAAAACCCTAATGAAATTGATGATCATATAATTGAAATTGAAAAATGGGATAATTAATTAATGAAACATAAAACTATGGCGGAAGAGGTGGCGGCGTCACCGAGGGTAGGCGACGGCGGCGATGTGGGACTGGGGTGGCGAGGAGGCTTCCAGGCCAAGTATCTGATCGAGGCGGCTACGAAGTGGGAACGGGATGAGATGCAGCAACTGCAGCTAAGGCGGAACACGAATAAGGAGGAGAAGGTCGGTCGTCAATAATGATGGGGGAGATATGCTGAGGAGAGAGAGAGTGTGAGAAATAAAATAAAAGACAAAATGAAAAACAATGTTTTGTTTCCTTCCGTACATCCAATATTAATAAAAAATTATAAAACTTCCGCTACAGTAACACATCTTGGTAGCCAAATATAGCTACTCAAATGGTTCGATCTCTGAATTTAGCTACACTGCTGTGGAAGGTTTTTCGGCCTTTGGTAGCTAAATAGGTCTCTAAATATATTTGGTACCCATTTAACGATGCTGCTGGAAATGCTCTAAAGTGTTCTCCATTGAAGTAAAATCCACAATTTTCTACTCTATTTTAAGCATCTAATTCTTAGATAATTGATCCAGTATGTTGAAAACCTGTGTTTAAAAGCAATGCGTAGAGCATCTTATCCACTTCATCATCAAATTTCTTCTCATACTAAACAGGCTAAATTTTCATGTGATTTCCAAAACTCAAATAGGAAATATACTTACCCTATCTGAATCATCTAATCAGTTTCCCCTGCTCACTGCTTCTATATAGCCACAAAAGTCGTGGATATGAGCATCAGGCATTTAACTTTCACCCGACTTGCCTCACATCTCAGAAATAAGTCATCATGATATGCTGAATGATAACTTTTTGAGATTCCTTCACCTCTACAACTCGAATTAAATGTCACAGGAAATATAGTGCACGTTACACTCCAAGCCAGCACAAAATGAATGAAAATAATGATTCGTTTATTTTTCAAGTGAATATCTCGGTGATTTTAGGCTGATCAGCTCTACGGAGCTGCTGCACCTTGGCCCTTCTAAATGGGAGTTCAAATTCGAGAGCAATAATAACTCATTCTTTTAAAATTAGTGGTTTCAAGCAACCATTCAAATTGTGCAGCAGGTCCAATGAAAGAAAAAGTATACCATATTCAAACAGCAGCTTATACTGTCAGAAAGTGTTTTCAGAATATAAGATTTGTACAAAACTTCTCAAGTATGCTATATATTGATCATCGTACCCTTTTGGTTCGCTGTGGCAAATAATAAGCAAGTTTTTTGTAAATGGATAAAAATTAGAAGACAAAATCCTGCATCAGCTCAGTACTGACCTAATAACACGTGCACCCACTATTTTGCAATTTTACCATAGCTGTCTCGGAGTGTTACAATCCGGTTAAACACGAGCTTTTCTTCAGTTGAATCCTTATCAACCACAAAATAACCTAGGTACAAGATGTTAGATACATAATTAGTTACGAGTTTATATGCAAAAGCAAAGCAAAAAAATATAATTTTTAATAACAAGGCTGGAATTCATAGAGAGGATAATTTCCCTCGCGTACATGAATTGTAACCACCTATCAGTTTAGCATATGCTTCTACATAAAAATTTGCCATATATACTACATATTTTCTTTTCTTCCAATTTGGAAGACTTGCCTTGCGTTATGTCATGTCATAATAGTTCATGTCATGTCATAATAGTTCATGTCTTAAAAGATGCTACATATTAATTATTTAGTTCTCAGAATGTTGTACATCTATCAAAAACTTTAACAAACTAGAGAGATCAGAAATTTACCAAGTCTTTCAAACTGGAAACAATCCCCCACAGCAGCACTTTTAAGGGATGGTACAGCAAATGCGCCGGGTATAACTTCTTTAGACCGGGGATTCAAATCGCCAAGCCAATCTTCCAGTTCAGCAGGATTCTGATAGATCAAGTAGTATTAATAACTCACCATACAGAGTCAAAAGCTGATCATGCTAGTTAAAAGGTTTTAGAAAAAGCAAACCTCAGAAAGGAAAAGTCTGTCAAATAATCTGACTTCAATATTCAGTGGCTCAACTCTAGGAGAAGGCTCTGCAACCCAATGAAGAACTCCCTATAATCGAAAACAAAACATCAGAAAATTTGCTGAATGATTGACTCCTATAATTCCATCAAAAAGAGTAAACCAATGTTGGAATCAATAAAAACCTTCGGCTTTGTCTTCTTTGAGCGATCATACTCAGCTCGAACCTCAATAACAGTCTCTTTATCATCACCAAGAATGACATCTGTGCACTTGATTGGAAAAGCGAATCTGCCAGAGGGAAGGACATATTTCTTCATATGTTCCACTAACTTAGAGAATATGGTTAGGAATTTAGACTCACCTCAAAAGCACAGATTTCCCAGGAGCAAGCCCATAGTAGTCTTTAGAATCTTTCATCCTAAAATCGGAGCGCTCGATGTATATGACATTTGAATAAGGAACCTAAAACAGAATCAGAAAGGTCAAAACAAGTCAAAACATCCAACAAATCTGCCAATACCTTGTAAAGGAGCACAAACTGTTCCATTGTGCTTTCGAAATGAGTAAATAACAAAAGGGTCATAATATATGCACACAATCATGAAACAGAGACGTAAATCCTTGACAGGAAGGCAAAGGGCCCATTGCTATGAGGTACAGTTACACTACCTAATGACAATGTCAAGGTCTTGTGAAATTACCGTACAAAATTTTCCAGAATGGGTTTCAAAAGTATTGTAAAGATAAATGTCTTTTCAAGCAACTGGTTTTCTTGTTGGTTTCCAAGTCATTTTCATATCAATTCTCCAGATTACTTCAATTTAACAAGGAAACCTATATATATCAACAATGTCCTAAACTTAGATTTGTAGACCGGCAATTCTATAAAAACTACAAACTTGAAACCTCAGACCAAATAATGTAACCAGGGGAAGGCTTAACAAATGAAGACTCTAGAAAAGGAAGAGTTTTTATGGCTAAAGCAGCCAGAAGTTCAATACCAAAAGGAAATTTCAACCAGAATGCGACGCGTAGTCACCTTGTAGAGAGAAGTGGAATCTTCTGATTGAGCATCAGGCCATTTCTTTGCATCGAGTTCCATCACTGTCCCGGGTTCGAGGTTTGTTATAACAACCTGAGAACCAAATTGATTAACTCTAACTCAAATGACAACTAGCAAACTAGCCTGCATTTAAACAAGACAACACCGTACCTTGAGCGGATGCAACACAACCAAGGTGCGAGGTGCTGTCTTATTGAGCTCTTCTCTTATATGGTACTCAAGTCGGTCCAGACGTATGATGCTACTATCACTGCAACAAAAATTATCGTATATCATGCAAAACCCCGAAAAGAAAAATGAGATAATTCTTGTCAAATTTGATTCGTGATCCATATACGATATCTACAATCTAACCTTCTAGTTATTCCGATTCCTCGAACAAAAGCGTTAATTGCACTCGAGGTAACACCTCTGCGTCGCAGTCCAGCTAATGTCATCAGACGAGGATCATCCCAGCTATCAACCCATTTTTCAGTCACAAGACGGTTTAACTACACGGGAATATAACACAGAAAAGTTAAATGAATACAGCATAGCTTATGAGAACAGAAACACTTTCAAATTTTCTATACAAAATATATATATATATATCAGATACTTAAACTACCTTCCGTTTTGACATCACGGTGTTAGTCACATTCAAGCGTGAGTACTCCCAAACATAAGGCTGGTAAAGGCCCAACGAATGCAATAACCAGTAATATGAAGCACGCCGTGTCTCAAATTCAAGTGTACAGAGCTGCATAAAATTCATAGGAAACTTTGAGCAATTAAATATATAAAACATAAAATAAGTCAAGGATTCAGCAGAAAGGGCGGTGAGCTCTGTATACGAGAAAGCACTTAGATTCATATGCTTTGTACTAGTTTGGTAAGAATTTTCAACACAGTGATGCTCCCTAATGAAACACCAAGGTTTGAAAAATCCAAAACGTGTCAATCAGCTTGTAAAGGATGGTAAAGAAATTTCTTGGTGAAAAATAGTGAAGGGACAAAAATTAGATGTCCATAGGAACTTTCAAAACTTCCCGACTCCACAGGATTTGTGGAATTCTAGATGCAAAATACAGCCAACAGAGGCATTATTTGTTCCACATGCTGCAAGAACTCATAGATAAAGACACTTTATCTATGATAAACATATTGACTAAATCATCTTCAGAACTAACTTGCGATGTAAAATGACAAATGGTAAAATGGCATACCAATTCTAAAGCAAGTAGCTAGAAAATCCGACTTTAAGGTCAATTTCAGGAGAAAAAGTTGTGCACAAGTTACAACCATCCCAACATCACAAAATCAATTAAGTACTAAAGCTCAGAAGCAACAAACGCCCATTAAACCAGGTTCAGGTAAGTACATCTTCCACAAAAAGATACATATGAATGAAATGGACTATATTAATCATCCCAAAAGATTGACTTCTTGATTCGATCGTAAGAGCACAAAAAGAACAGAACCATGTAACATAAACATATTACATATAGAGCAGAAAAGAACATACCGAATGAGTAATATTCTCAAGTGAGTCCACGATGCAATGAGCATAATCATAACTTGGATAGATGCACCATTTATCCCCAGCATGTGGGTGAGGAGTAAACTGGAAAACAGAAAGCCAGATGACAGAAATAAGAGAGAGCCTTCAAATACCAATAATCAAAGATAAAATATAAACAGCTACTTGCCTTAATTCGATATGCAATGAGGTCATACATATTAAAATTATCGCTTTGCATGTCCTGCTTCATTCTCAATGTTGCTTTCCCCTCTTCAATCATACCCAGTTTCATCTCATCAAATAGTTTAAGTGATTCTTCGATTGGTCGCTCCCTCCAAGGACTATTCATTTTCTTTTCCCTGTACTCCTTTATTTCATCAGGCGTCTGGAGCATATAAAGCAAATGTAAATCATGTATCTTATCCACAGACAACGAAGAAACATTTAGACCAAATGTAAACATTTAGCCAGCCAGGTATTTTTGTGGAACCATGACGACCAATTAAAATTTAGGTTAAACAAGGCAACGATGACTTTTGTATAGGAGGGGCACCGAACTGAGTCTTGTAACTAAAAAAACCTAACAAATATATCCAAGATTGGATATTTTTAGTATGTCAAAAGAAACCTGGTGGTCGACGTAAGCATGACCCCTTCGAATTAATTCCACTGCCAACTCATAAAGTTCTTGGAAATAATCACTTGTATAAGTTATCTGCAAAAATATATATAATAAAAACAGATGTTAGAGGACGAGTTAATATTGGTGTAAAGACAAGAGAACATGAGAATCTTTTACCTTAAATGGTTCCCAGCCCATCCAGCTTACAATCTCTTCAATATGATCAATATATTCTTTCTTTTCAGCCTCAGGGTTTGTATCATCATACCTACCAGTATAGGAAAAGGATCAAGTTAAAGAAGAAAAGGCCATGGGAAACTTCTTCATATGATCCAGGATTAATAAAAAGCAACAAAAGCTAGCCGCAATAGTCTCAAATTAAGTATTCTTAGTCCAAAAATTAGAAGTGGCATTAAAGACGAAATATTACACTAGAATGAGTCCATGCAGTCAAAACAAGAAAAACTTCATCATACTGAGGGAAATCGAGCAACATCAATATTATAAAATTACTGAAACAAAAAAGAGCAAAATGTTCGCAAAATCGAGAGTATAACTATTGACGGTAATGTTGTCCGTACAAATTAACACGTACAAAAAAATGGCACAGATTCCTATGTGTCAACATCTTATGTATTGATCCCATTTTGAAGGAAGAAATCAATCAACAGAATCTTGCCATTTATGCGTTTGTACAACTTCTGTACATGCTTGTTTCGAGAGATATCATTGCTGAATTTCTAATGCATCCAACATCAATAAAAAACATAATACAAGACTCCTCACCTCAGATAGCAGCATCCACCTCTTTCTTTTGCCAGTCCAAAATCAACAAACATCGCCTGCAGAATAAGTAATTAGATGACGGTAAAAAACTCAAAAACCCTGATCATTAGCAATCTCCAAACCCCTCTAACTAATTACCTTTGCATGGCCTATATGTAGATAACCATTCGGTTCAGGTGGAAAGCGTGTATGTACTTTCCCCCTAGTCACCTTTAAATGCGTTTCAAGTAATTCCCTAGAATTGCAAGCTCTCAACACATGGCCATCACTGAAAAAAACTTCAGTATGTACCTGATAACCCAAAAGTTGAAAAAAACTTCAGTATGCACCTGATAACCCGAAAGTGATATACTTAAGATTTTCATTTCAAGTACTAAAACAAGTGGCTACAACAAGGTACTGCAATGCAATTTGAGTTTCATGTCATAAACTTCACGATGTCTACAAGATGGTTGTGTGCCTATGTGACTCCAGGAATGGAGACATAACCATTAATATCAAACGTAATGACACAGCCATAAAAAGTGGACCTTGTACATAGAGAAGTATACTTGATGAAAACCAGGTTGACCAACATACAGTTTTAAGCAAAATACAAGATGTAATTTCTCAAATTTGGATGAAATGTAAATTACTAAATCTATCCCAATCAATTTTGGCCTTATTCTTGCCTCTAGTCATTAAAAGGGGCAAATAATGGTAATGTATCTGATTCTGCCATGATTGAACATTACGAAATGGAAATGCACAATTTTGTTTTGAAATCCTAAAAGACAAAGTGGCCTATTAAATGTGGATGAAGAGAGTATTATGGCTCAGACATAGGGGTGTTCATTTGGCCCACACCCACCCCGCACTCCAAGAGCCAGGCACACAGACCCGCCCCGCAAGCCTACCCCACCGGCCCGGCTTGCATCCCATAGTTGCACAGCCAATCGATTGCCTATTTAGTTTTTTGAGTCTGTCGACTGACAATGTAGCGACTGCCTTGCTGCGGGGCAAGGGGCCTGCACCCACAAACATGCACGCGCGGGGCAGGTATGAGCCCTATATTTTCCCTAAAAAGCCCGCAGGCTCGCAGCCAACAAGCCCGCACCACAGGCCGGCCCTCAAACCCACGTGGGTCGAGCCACAGCGGCTTGCGTGGGCCAAATGAACACCCCTAGAATCCGACACACAAAGCGAAAAAGATTATCAATAATCAAAGTACGCATAACAATCAGCCAGCTACTTGCCTTGTAGTTCTCCTCGGGAGAAGGGAATATTGAAAATGGATTTAGCTCTTCTTCCGTTGGTTTAGGTGGTGCTTCAACAGCAGTTTTGTCCTCCTAGTTGTATATTGAAAAAAAAAGTAGCTGGATAAACATGAGCCACATTGTCCACAAGTAAATAAGTAGGCAATATATGTAGCTTTGTTTACCTCAGCCTTAACCGGCTTCTCTTTCTTCTTTTTAACAGGCTTTTCATCATCTGCTGCAGTCCTTTCACCAAGTAAAGCGGTCAAGTTGTCCTCTATTAATTGCTGCACAAAATAAGTCACAAGAAACATGAAAGAATTAAATCAAAGACACTAAAATATCACAATTAGAAGTTGATGCATATTCTGTTTGTTAAAAGTATGTAACCTTCACGATCTTTGGATCTGCCCAAGGCTGTTTCTTCCTTACATCACCAAACAGTTCACCCTCTAAAACAAATTAAAAATGTATATCAGGAGCCTGTCCGAAAACATGCGAACATCTGGCTAAAACTAGTTTAAGTATTGAGGTGATCAAAGGCCGAAAACATTCTTAACATGCAGGAAAGTTCCAGAGTTAAGGAATGGCTTTACTATTTGTGCGATATCGCTGCTCTAGAATAGCACTTTTGCGCTCTTCAAATACCTCAGCAACGGTGCGTACAATATCATCCAAGGAGACTTCAATCCCTGTTAAAATGTAAATTTGAAAACTTAATCTTGGAAGTACTAAAGGAAGGAATAAGACAAGTCATAATGTGAATGTCTGTAACTCTTCAACAGCACATTGAGTAGAGAAAGACTAAAGTGCCAGTGGCACAACATGGCACAGTAAAATCATCTTGAAAACACAAGTCAAACACTTAACAATGTAGCCAGTGGCACAACATGACACGATAAAATCAGACTGTAATTTACATATATTAATGAAGTCAATAGCTAATCTGAAGAAAAGTACGTGCTAATATTTTGCATAGTTTAAGCCAGGCAAGATTAAGAGTGCCAAGATCACCTATGCTCTCACATGAATGCAAAGTTATATAAAGATCACCAACTAGGTAATGGGTCATGGACTATAACACATGGTAATCTTAATCAAAGTAAGAGGGAGAGAGGTTTGCTTTCTTGATAATGAGGATAAATGACACATTGTAACAAAACAGCGGGCGTAATTTATTCCAAAAAAATAGGCAGATGATGAATGCAATCGGAAATATTACACATTCTAGAAGGACAGAATCCGAGCAAGAAACTGTGAGCATACAATAACTTTTTTGTCCTCTTCTTCCGCAAAATAAAACATATATCAAAAACTAGCCACCAAGGAAACGAACCCTTACAATAAAAAGCAACAAAGAAAATTAAAAACCACTAAACTCAAAAGGGATAAGATCTTTACAGTAACATACAGTAGACAAACAGAATAAAGAAAAAGGAAAACGTAATGGCATAAAATTGAAAATCTCAATGCTCATCCCAGAAGTTTTATAGAATCTACCGACTAGAGAGAGAGAGAAGAGAGAGAAACAGAGAGAGAGAAGAGAGAGAGAGAGAGAATTTATTTTTTCATACCAACACCACAAGCCTCTTCAAAATCAGGGATCATAAAATCTTCCGAGCCGTTGGCCGTGAAAAATGTAAAGGCAGCTTCTAACTGTGCAGGAGTTTTAATCTGCAGGGTGGAAAGGAATTACATCACTAATACAACTTCAAATAGTTTCACAAATGCCAGGAGGAAATTCCAATTTAAGCAAGCATAACAGAGGTTGCTAGATGAATAAATCATGTTTTGTCTAAACTCAAACGGTTTAACCACTTTAAGTAATAAATCAGATTGGCAGTTTATAAATAACCAAATAAATCGAGAACTTTCTAAACCTTTGAAGAGACAATATACTGCAGTAATGTTGGACGATGAGCCAGAGCATTTGCTGGGAACTTTGTTGCAACCTGACAGGAAAAAAAAAATACCATCACTTTAAAAGTTTGACCAGCTTCAACAGCTTTGTAAACATTTCCTCCACAAAACAGATATCCATACTGAAATAGTAACACTTCTAAGAATCATCATAATGATTCCAAAATATGAGGGTGCAAATGAACCTGGTTGTTCATAAATAAACTCAGGCCATTACAGGTTTGGCTAGGGCCACTGATTTATAAACAAGCCAAGGACTAAACTTCTACAGCTCAGCTAGTTAAAGGTCCAAACACTTTAATCGCGCAAAACTGTAATTACACAGTAATTTAGCAAAATTGCATAATATCTTCCCTTGAGGAAAAAAAATTAAGTTCCACAACAACAACAATATCAAAAGGCAAACTTATTGTAATCTCATCATTAGCGTGCTAATATACGTACATGCATGAAATACTGAAAAACACTACATGTATAATAGTCTAAACAAATTATAACTACTTTCTTGTCTTATATAATAATAAGTAATAAAATGCGTTTTATATTAACTTCTGCAATGTCTGTAATTTGCCCAATTTTCATGAAATATCCATTTTTGAAAATTAGTACTTAAGAAGATAAAAAGTTAATAAACAGGCTTATTCGTTCCAGACTCCAGCCCATTACTCCCACAGAGTCCTTGAGTTACATTAAATGACTACCAGAAGACAATATTCTTAACTTTTTAACTGGTATTACGTAGTGGAAAAAAGCATGAAGGAACTCAGCCTACATCATCGAGGTGAGAAGAGTGATCAAATGTGCCGATGCAAAAAAATAAGGATATGATTATATTTATCCCCTGCTATCATGCTTGTTTTTAGCATATCCTTAGTACCCAATATAGCGAGGGAAAAGAAATTAAGTCTCTTTAATAACTCAATCAGATGGTGAGCATATGATACTTTGAGATCCTTATAGCTAATAAGCAGTTAATCTGAAGCTATTTCTATTTCAAATCCTTCACGGACCAAAAAAAGCCTGAATTTCGAGAATAGCTTACTGTATATATAAGATTTCCAGTAGTCCGATCACAACCACCAGTCACAGCTGCCTAAATGAAGAAAGAAAAAACAAATGAATCAAGAACGTAAATGATGAAAACAGAACACACGGAAAAGCCATGCCAACTTTCAAAGAAAAAGGACAAAACTTTGAAATATTGGTAGAACGAGAACAATCATGACACTCCTCTAAATCTAGATTATAGATAAATTGAGGGGAAACTTTTTTATTATTTCCTCAGTCAACAAAGGATTATGCATTTTCAAGATTTCATAGACCAACCGAAAAAAAAAAACGCTTTTCGACTAAATAATTTCTTTTGCCTTTAACCTATTGATAAATAAACAAACTCAAAATACTGGTTCTAAATCAGTAAATAAACACAACAATTGGCAAACTTCCATAATTTCAGGAAAAAATGGTACTTTTGACATCAGAAAAAAGATGGTACATTTTGCAGTTCTCCACTGAAGAGATACACCCTCCAAGTACCAGGTTCAAACATAAAACTGGGTAATTATAAATTAAAAAATAAAAACTGATAACATTCAATTTAATTTAGATTTTACACAAATTGAGTTGAAACTTTCTTCTTATTTCCTCAGCCAACAAATACCTATGCAACTTCAAAATTTTCACACCCCACCAAAATAAGTAAAACTTAACCTTTAGTTAAACAATTTCTTTCCCTTGATTTACAAGCTCAAAATACTAGTCTCAAACCAGTAAAACGCAAAATTGGCAAATTTGCATGGTAATAAGAAGAACCATAATTGGATATCAATACAGGAAAAGGAGCTCCAGATTCTGAACAAAATCGAACATTGAACCAATAAAATAAAAAAAAAAATTAGCAGATATGCCCAATTATCAGAAAATGGGTAAATTCTTCTACTAGTACATGAAAGGAACACAAAATTCAACAAATTAGGAACAAAATCGAATGTTAGAAAAACAACCTCGTGGATAACAGCTGTGAGATTGGCCGTGACCTTGTTGTTGGCGATGGTGTTCTTCGCCGTACGCTCGTCTAGTCCGATCTTCAGGAACAGCTCCAATGGCTTCTCGTCGCCCGTCACCATCTCTCTCTGTCTCTCTCTGTTCTAGGGTTTTGAGCAGTGGGGAGAAGATATAAAGCCTAATTGAAAGATTCTGATTTTATTTTATTAAAAAATCTGGCCATAAATATAAATATAATTCCGCTTCTTTTCTTTTTTTTTTTTACGTAACAATATACGGGTTTACAACATTTTTATAAAAAAATGGTGTTTAGAAACGTTTTCTGTTATTATGGTGAATTTTTTATCAACAGCGACTATTTTTTATATAATATAATATAAAAAATACTCTCTCTCAATAATTGCAATATAGCACTAAGGTGAGACTCTTCACATTCGGTATTTTTGTTTTATAGAATTCTAATCCATTGGTTGTTTTCAAGGCACACTAAATGTTACTTCTTATCCCCGTTAAATGTAATTGTTTAAATAAGAGTGATTTTGAAAAATTACTGATAAAATTTATTTCTATATTTTTATTAAATATAATTTATTAATTCAAATAAAAAAAGTAGATCAGTATTTATGGGATAGAGAAAGAATATAATGGGAGATTGGGATTCGAAAGATTCTTACGTGACGGATTCTTTCGGACCATGGTGTTTTGGGAACTTTATTTAATTTTTTATTTTTAAACATATATATTTTAAATTGGATATGAATTGTCACGCCTCGAATCCCGAAAAACCCGGAGAACGAGTATATGTTTCTCTTTCTAGAAATAAAAAAAAAGATAAATTTTATAAAACATAAAATAAAATGGAAACGCGTATTCTAATGCTATCTCATAAACGCAACTAATCGTCATTGCAGAACAATACTACTCACAGTTTACAACATTTCACATCAGTATGATTAAAGTAAGTTATTCTAAAACTGAAGGTTAAAGGCCAGCACCAACACCGGAAACTATATATAAATAAACAACATCGTAAACAATTTTGTTTACGAATACAATATCACAAGCTACTTACTTGTCAAAAAGAGTAATAATGAAAGATATACATATATTCTTAATCTCGTAGAAGACAATAACATATATATACTTTCACTTCAAATACAACTTCTACAACTACTCTATCAGATCCCCATCTGCTACAAATTATACATATCTGAAATACTACAACATAATAATAAAGGCACTAAATCAAAATGTTATCTTCGTCTTCTATGCGTTTGTCATAGTTAGCCAAAAAGATATATATACAATGTCACATCACATTATCAATGATGCTAGATGCCTGCCTCCGGGCCTACAATACAAATATAAGAAAAGAAAATGTGGAAAAGTAACGGTTAGACGATCTGCAAACACGTAAACAAGAGGCTAAGCAATATATGAAACATGTATGAGCATGGATATTTATAAGCGCAAACAAATATGAATCATGAAACAAATACATTAGCTACTCATGTATACTTTGTATACCTCTTCTATATGAAACTGACTAACACTACATGCCTGCAATTTCGACACTGTTTCAGATATGTATATTCTTCTTTATAAATTTTGGTGTCACAGTCGTCGCTAAGTTTCCGTGTTCCTATTTCAATGGAAACAAAGCCTTCATTTACTCTTTGTCCACACTGCGTCAAATAAATGGTTAATCCCTACTACAGGTTTTTGTCTTTCATGGTAAGGTTGCAGGCCTTATTGCTTCATTTTGTAAGAAAACTTGATATAATGTCTTACCAATGTCTTACTCCCCCATTAATGTAAATGTCATATTTGTCTACACATGCGATTTATATTGCTACTCATAATAGACATGATAATAAATTTAATAAAATGAATAACATAGAATTGATAAATTGTGAAAATAACATATAAATGAATAACTGCAATGACAGTAAAATGAGAAGTTTAACTATGCAAGTTAATTAGTCATGTTATAACTTCTTCCTACATTTACTCCAATAACAATCCTTATGAATGTATCAATTCACATTCCACTACAGTATCCTACAAAGTCTATAATTCAAGTTAGCATTCACAGTTCAACTGTGAAAACATATTCACCTAAGGGATTATGTCAATTCTCTTTTTCTACGATAACATACATGAACACATATGGCAAATTCTCAAGTTTAAGTTAGAGTGTATTGTCGGTCATACCTACAGACGCGCTTGAAGTCACTCTGCAAAGCCTCGTCAAGAAACCTCCAATTTGCCTCTATTACGCCACACGATTTGATTTAGTAAATTAAATCAAATCGTTAAATGCTGAAACAAAAAAAGTTATACTCCTCACGAGGAATAAGAATATCCAATAAAATTGCATGCACAAGAAGTGTGTGGAAATAAAGGTAAATCAAACGGAATGGATGAAAAAAACTTATATAGAAATGATCTCTATGTTCCAAAAATCAAGGATCTATACTCATAAATTGGATCCGCCTTCGAAAATTAGATAACATCCCATCCTCGAGCGTTAAATATCACTTATTCTCTCTCTCTCCCTCCTCCTCCTATTTTCGGAATAATGGCAAATGAATGAAAATGTGTGTTATAAGAATAAAAAGTAATGGAGTCCATGATATTTTCCACGCTGACTGGGTGTACCGATATGCCACCATGTGTGCCGACTTCTAGTGAGTTTTGAATCAATATAAGAGTCTGTGTACCGGTACACAGGTTTGGTGTTCCGGTACACTACGGTGTACCGGCATTTCACTATGTGTGTCAGCTTCCAGTGAGTTCTGAACCAATATAAAGGTTTGTGTACCGGCACTTAGGCCCAGAACATATTTTTTCCACTAATAAAAGTATTTATTTATATATATATATATATTTTTTTTATTATTATTATTATTATTTTACTAGGGTGCTGCCCTGCATCTCGTAATCGGTGGCTCCTCCTTGATCCCCACGATATGACCAGGCAAGTCGAACCCCGTACTATTTTGTTGAAGTGGCAAACATTACACGCTACTATCACGTTGTATTTTACATAATAATAATATTATATCGTGCTATATAATATTATTAAAATGCAAAAAATTTTCTTTGAATTTTTAGGACATTACATGAATTTTATAAATACTTGTATATTAGAATTTTTATGTTATTAACATGATCCAATCATCCAAATAAAAAAATAGAAAATCGATGGAATTTATATAAAAAATATAAATAAATTATCTCTCTTATGTTTCATCATATAAATGATAGTAATAGGTAATTCCTATATGTATAAAATCTGGATTCTTTCTAATTTTGATTGTGTTAGCATAAAAAAAATCTATGTTAAGGTGTAAACTCTGACCCGGTCAAATTCAAGAAAAAGCAAAGTCAAGGAATAAGTCGTGGGCAGCAAGTTTTTACCAGGAGAAAAGAAAAGGAAAATATAAAATAAAACAAAACAAAAATCGGACTAGTTTTATTATTTCACATAAAAGATACAAGCTATTTAACAGAGTTAATTACACTGATGGTCTCCACCATTTCATTAAAATTCTACTTGGTATTCATAGTTTCATTTGTAAAACTCAATTCAGGAATTTTACAAATCCTGACAGATGTGGTCCTCAAACTTGAAGAAAAAATGAAGGATTTGCTCTTCTTTATAAGAGATGAAATGCATTGATTTTGATATACAAAAAGACTTACATGAATGACACATATGCACAAAATGTATGCCACATATATTTGTATATCCCGTATGTGTGTGAAACTCTATACAATGTCAATGCAAGGAAATATATTCTTTCATTTATCTTTCTTTAAAAAAAAATCCTAATATATGCATATAAAAGCATAGTTGCCGAAATAAAAAATAAAACAGGAATCATCTTGAGAAACAAAAATGTGAAACAAACCATTAAAAATATATAAAATTAGAAAACACTAATATATAAATTGTATGTAACAATAAAAATGGTTATATATTTTTACTAATATATAAATAATACTTTTATCATATTAAAATAATAAAAAATTATAATAATATTTTTTTTTTTTTGTGAATTTTCTAATACTACATAAATTATTTAGAATCGAATTTTCATTATAAATTTTAGAAATGCAAAGTTTTTGTTTGGAAGCTATTTATGGGGGAAACAAGTTTCCCACGTGAAACCAAATTTCCTGGTAAAAAGTATTGGTCGTCAAGGTAACGAGAACTTGTAATAGGAGACCAATAAACCAAGGAAACTGTCAAAAGCAAATAAGCAACACCTCTGAAACTGAGACATTATTTTGTGTTTATTTAGTTATTGGACAAAAATACTTAACTATGCTTAAAAAATATTCCGTTCTTGTAGTAGCCATGCCCATACTTTTTATGTAACATATGAAAATATTTATGTGATAATTGACTACACACATTAATGTACTACTATCTAAGGAATATCAAGAAATATCATAATTGTTACACAAAACACCATCTTATTGAGCAATATTAAAGATTCACTAAAGATGTTAAGGGCCAATTTGGCATTGCTTTTTACGGCTTACTTCTATTTTTTTTATTGAAAATTATAACTTGAGCTGTTCGGTAATTATAAAGTAACTATTTTTAATAATTTGTTTCTGCTTTTTTAAGGGTGTTTTTTAAAGCAACCTTAGGGGTGATTTGAAAAGTTGCTTCTATTTTTTATTTAATTAATTATTATAACAACTTTAATTATATTTCTTATATTTCCTATATATATCTATTTTTTTCTTTTTATGATTGAAAAATCAATTTATCAAACATTATGCTACTTATTATAGTAATTTTAAATTTTATTTACGAAATACTAAAATTATATTTATTTTTAAAATCAACTTTTAAAAGTAATTTTAAAAAATATTTGCATTCCCAAACTAGTCCTTCACGTATTCATCAAAGTCTTGTTTGTGACTGGTTTGAATTTTCTATCTTAAATTGCGTTACTATCAGTTTTTAACAAGCAATGTTAATATTAGCTTTTGAAGTTTCTCATCCCAATTTTTTAAAATTATTAATTTAGATTATTGATGTGCATGATTGATATTTCTATTTTCTTTATACCCACACTTAGAGCATTCGGATTAATGTTTCTAAATGATAGATTCCTCTCATTTAATTTCTCATTTGAAAAAGCAAAGAAGAGAAATATCTGACAACAATCTTTCTATTTTTTTGAGATTCTATAAAATTTTCTAAAAATACTATAGTAGATTTTTTAATATAGAAATTTAATATTCATAATTTATCTATTGAAAAAATAAATTAATTTCCATCAAATATTTAAAACATTAGTTAAGATTAAGAAAAATAATTTTTTATATTTTATTTATAATATTTTTAATTGCTCTAATAATTTTATAAAAAAAATAGATAGACTGATATGGGCAGTTGCCAAAATATAGACTTTTAGTAAGAGAAATGAAATTTTAAAAAAATATGTAAAAATTACATGAAAAATACTGATGTGAATGCTCTTAAAGGGATGTATTGGAGATGTTTGAAAACCAAATAATTAAAAGCCACGATTAAACCACTATTTGTTTCCTCGTAAATAGGAAATTATCATAATTAATCTAAGCAGTTTCCTACTATTACAAAGGAAATTCTTTTATTTACTCCATTTCAATTCTACTCCCTCGTAGCATCCTATATGATAGGATACCTTTCTATTTTCATACATTTTAGTGCACTTTCTTTCTTTAAAATTTTTACAAATAAGCATTTTACCAACATATTCTTATTTGATGTACATTTCATTAAGAATTACTATAACATCATAACAATGAAAGGGAATTTATTCGGATAAATAGTGGACTTGGATAACTAAACTGCAATTAAATGGAAGTGGAACGGAAATGTATTACCTTTCCCTTTTCCCCTCTCTCTCCGTCTTCATTATGCGTAATAATATATTATATTTAACAGAGGGGAGGAGAGAAGATGAGAATCACCCTTGCCCAAAACATGCTCGATCCGAGAAGAGAAGAAGACCAAGAGAAAAAATTATCCCAGATTTAAAATCCTCACCTTATCCTTGTCGTTGTGGCGTAAATAGTATCTTTTATCTCTTATGGTCGTTCATACCCGTGATTCTTCAAATTTGTCAACAGTGGAATTTTAAGATGAATTAACGTATAGATAATTATTTTAAATCCAATTCATCGTTTAGTTGTGGTTGTAGGTTTGCATTTGGGTGATGTTTGGCAGAGGAAAGTGTTGGGATTCCTAAATCCCAAGCTTTCAAGGGAAATTCTTTTGTCTAGTATAAAGTACATTGCGAAAACCTCTTAGCAATTATATAACAAAGATTGTATGATTAAAATTGTGGAATTTGGGGCATATAGTCCGCTAGTATTGTTAGCATTTTTCCTTAACGTTTTGAGCTCTATTTTGACCCTCCTACGTTTTAAATTAATTTTTTTCTCAAAATACGAAAATCATAGATAAATAAAATATTGTCTAACAATATATCATAGGCTTCAATAGGATGTACGGTTTGAGAGATATTGTAAAAATACCAAATTGTTGTCACATTTTCTGTTGTTCTATTGGCAACTTGATTAATTCGGGTTTTATTTTGATCCTCCTATGCTTTAAATTAAATTTTCTCAAAATACAAAAGTCATACATAAATGAAATATCTTTCTAACGGTATATCATAGGCCTCAATCAGACTTACGGTTTGAGAAATATTGTCAAAATACTAAATAGTTATCACGACTACAACTTAAACAAATAGCTTAACTTGGTTGTACATGGACGTTAGCTAGTTAATGCCAAGTTAAGATGTGAAGCTAAATAATTGAATGATGTATCGACACTGTTGGCATGCCTAACGAGTCTGTGTCTGAGCGTAGATATGGCTACGATGGGTTTAGGGAATAGGACATGTTACCCCTAAAATTTCTAGAAATATAAGACTAGAATAGTTGGCACATAGAGAAATATCCATTATGTGGTGGCCGTTGGCACACATGTTTTTTCTGTAATGACCATTGGCATGCGGGTCTCCTAGATGGATGCTGGCACACAGGTTATTCTGAGGTGGCCATTGGCACATAGTCTTCTGTGGTGGCCGTATTACACGGGTACTCATACCTTGAGCAATAGTGTGTGACATTGGGAACATAGTTTTCAAGTGATCGATAGGATGTAGAAGGACTGTATATCCCAATAGATGGTAGTGATGTCTCGTCATATAGTTTGGTTGGATGGGTAGTTGCAGTTGAACTTTATAGTTTTAATGCATTGTACTTCTGTACTTTCTTTACATTTATTATTGATGTTACATGCTACGTTATCTTGCACTGCACTTTTCATTAGAATTGCAGTACTGTTTTCTGACTCGTACCTGCTTTATAGAATTTTCTACTGTTTTGCAATAAAACGCCAAGTAGTACCTAGGACTGGGGAACACAAAATCAATGGATAGGACAGGTTGGAGGTCACTCGGGAGTAATAGTTTTTATTATATTTCAGTAACTGATTTTGCATGTTTTTCAAAAAGTTGTAGGCCAATGGCCGGGATGAGTTATTTCTTTTATCTCCATTGAATAATGATGTAGGCCATAAAACCTTTTAATAAGGCCAAATGGATAGTGGATGTTATTTCTATTTGGGACCAATTTGACAGTTATATCATAAATGTTCTTTGTTTATTCTATATTTGATGTGATGGTGGACTCTTTAGCATACTCGGGAGTGGTTAGAAATTTTGGGGCGTTACAGTTGGTATAAGAGCTTAAGATTTATGACCACTTTGGGAGCTATAGGATATTGGGTATGTCGGTAGGAAGTTTCGAGCGAGCCGCAGCTAGAAAATCAGGGTAGGAGTTTAGGAATTTAATTTCCTTACCTTGTCTGCCTTGTGTGCTTTATTTGTATCAATTTATATCATATTATTTTCATATACGTATTATATATATAAAATAAACCAATAATCTATTGCAGCGGATGTCGATGCTTAGCTCTCTGTGTTAGTTAACAAGGGATGGCCTGTAGGCCTAACATAGATTTCTGCTAGTGGACAAAGTTAACGACAAGTTATACAGGTTTCTGTACTTATTTTTCCTATATACTAAAATGCAAATATGTGATTGATTTTGAGTTGTTCTCTTGAGTTTAGATATGGCATGTGTATGATGAGATGAATAAAATAGTAGTCGAAGTGGTAGCGGTGAACGAGGTATACGTGGTTCCCTTTGGGGCATTGCTATTGGACGGTGTGTTAGTTTACAACTTACAAGTGGGAATATATGTATGCTAGGAAGTAATGATTGCAGTAGTCATATGATTTGTGACAGAAATGAAAGTATGTATAGTTGGGCTCATTGACCATAGTGGAGGTGATGTTGTGTTACTGTTGAAGTTGTGTCATATAGGATATTTTATGTTTGATGAGGTAGTCGTATAGATTAATTTAGAGGTGTTTGCATTAGGCAAAGACTATTGATGTTGTGCTAGAAAGGTGATGAGGAAGAAGATAGATTTATATCTTTTGACTGGCGATATTGTGATTAGTTATAAGGTTGGGTGTTGGCGAAGGTAGAAGCTGAATTTCGAGATGAGGCTATGGATTTGATAAGAGAATATGAACAAGCTGAGACTTAGAACGGATTTGTATTCTTCCTATTAACTTGTGATAAAAGGATGGATTGCATTAGACTATTGTTTGAGTGTAAACCCGAATGAGAGATATGCCGATTAGCAAATTAGTTAGTTATGGAAATTGTAGAGACATGTGGAAAGTGTAGGGTAGTAAGAAGGAAACAGTTAGTATTTCAAGTCATTATGTTGAGTGATTTGAGTGACTGAGAGAAGGAGTTGTGTAATATGATAGGTTGAACTGCGAAATACTAGACAAAAATTACCAAAATGTGAGATCGAGGGGTTTGAGGATTGTAAAAGAGAATGTGATGGGGGAGGGGATGCAACTTTGAAGATGTTTATGATGAGATGAAAGTGTGGGAATAT
>MKEJ01013402.1:0-23622 GCA_001753735.1 Embelia ribes
ACTATGTACTAGTCCCGGCTAGACTGGCATCATCCCTATGACTGTGCTTGTGGGCAGACTTTGCACTAGCAGGCTAGTCCCCTGGACGCTAGACGCTGCACTGCCGGCATCCTGTGACACACACGTTGGAGTGTGGAGACATGGTGAGTGGCTAGGATACCACTGTAACTTGCCTAAGGAGAAATAACCCTAAAAGCTAGCTATTGGAGGGAGGAACCCTAGGGATATAAACAACTGACCAATAGTTTACATTATGGATGTGGGATCATTACAGTTTCCTTCTCTCTTAAATATTCTGTATGTCACATCTTTGTTTATTTCTTATGAATTGTTTCTTATTTTATTTTTTCTGGTTCAGTCAGGACTTTAGGCACGAGGTGAACTTGCTAGTGAAGCTTCGCCACCCTAATATAGTTCAGTTTCTTGGAGCTGTAACCGAAAGAAAGCCCTTGATGCTGATTACCGAGTATTTACGAGGGGTAATGGATGCATAGTATTGTTCTTTATTTAATATCTAAATCTTTTTTCTTCTCTATCGTAAAATGAATTTACTTATCTAAAGAACTTTGTGTTTCAATATCTATTTCAGGGTGACCTTCATCAATATCTTAAGGAAAAAGGTGCTCTTAGTCCGTCAACTGCTCTTACATTTGCATTGGACATTGCCAGGTACTTCAACTTTGCAAATCTGTATCAGCTGGGTAAATTGAAAAATAGCCTTATCCTTTTTGGTCCTTCGCAATATTTTGCTGAATCAAACGGGCAACCACCGTATATATAATCATCCTCGATGATATGATGGCATGATTAAGATTTATCTAAAGAACGAAAACAGGATGAATTGATAAGAGTGTACTCTATGTTTTCTATTTAGATAGAGAAAAGAAATAAGTCATCGAACCTTATATTTCCATTCCCAAAAAAGCAAAATCCTCCGAAATTTGCCGCATGATCCGTCTCCCAGAAAGAAAAGAAAAGGAGAGAGAAAGTAAGAGGGATGATCAGTGAGCCGTTAATTGTAAACGTGCCTGGACATCTTTATATATGGTGAAGCCTTGTTTCTTATGTGAATGAGATCCTTTTGTTTTCCTCATTTGCAGTGCGTTAATCATTGCTTTTTTAGGAAAATCAATATAAGCAGAGTTATATCAATCCAGAAATCTTTTTTTTTTTTTTTTTTTTTTTTTTTTTTTTTTTTTTTTTTTTTTTGGGTGTAGTTTTCCGAATTGATCATTGGCGATTTTTATAGCAGCATTAAATCCAAATGTCATGCTAAACTTGGTTTCATTCTTCTTATTTATGCAGAGGCATGGCTTATCTTCACAATGAACCAAATGTCATAATTCATAGAGACCTGAAGCCAAGGTGAGTTTTCCTCTTTCGCAACTGATTGCATATATAAGCTCATTAGTGCTGTGATTTCTTTTCTGCCTTGAGTAGTGTTTTTCATTTTGTGTTGGTTGAATGTGGTGAATTTTTTAGGAATGTTCTTCTTGTCAACTCCAGTGCAGACCATTTAAAAGTTGGGGACTTTGGACTTAGCAAGCTCATCAAAGTTCAAAATTCTCATGATGTTTACAAAATGACCGGAGAAACGGGGAGCTGTAGGTGTTGCTTAAACAGATATTCGGGTTTGGATATTCCTATTTTATACTGTGTAGCTAATTAATTTTTTTTTTCCATTCAATGAAATAAAAGATCGATACATGGCTCCTGAAGTTTTCAAGCATCGGAAATATGATAAGAAGGTCGATGTATTCTCTTTTGCTATGATACTGTACGAGGTAACCTGTACTCCTGTAAGATTTTAAGAAGCTAAGATCTGCAAAAAATAAAATAAAACACACTAATTCTGTAAGATTTTCATTGACGTTGCAGATGCTCGAGGGTGATCCTCCGATGTCTCACTATGAGCCTTATGAAGCTGCCAAATATGTTGCAGAAGGACACAGGCCCATGTTTAAAGCTAAAGGTTTTATTCCAGAATTAAAAGAGTAGGTCCATTTTCTTTTTTTATTTCAGATTTGATCTCATTGCATGGTATCTTATACATGAGGCACACTTTTAGATCTGTTACTATTTTCTATTTGTCATGTTTGTTCATTAGTTCAGAAGTACTAACTAGACTTTATGAACAAGAAAACTAAAGTATTTCTTTTCGAAAAACGGAAAGAATTGTATTTGTTTTTGCTAGACATTATGAACTTGAAAACTAACTATTTCTTTTCAAAAAAAACATGGAGAAGAGTTTTCGCCTTTACAAAATGAAGCTGAAATCGAATAAATCTCTGCTTCCCCATTTCCTTGCAGTGCTGGGAACATTGATTTGCATTTGAGAGCATAGTTACCTGAAAAAATTTATCAGACATGGGAAACTGTTTCCTCAGAAACATGTGTCCAATACGGAAGCACTTCACTTTCCAAACTCGTTGGAACCTGCTTCCGAAAAATTTTCTTCTGAAAAAATCATGTTTAATCCCTTTTAAATATTAGTATAGTATTATCTGTAGTAATACTAAAAGTAATTTTATTTTAATATAAAAATAATATTTTCTTAATATAGCAAACTAATATCGTTGCTTCCCATTTCTCTAATATTCAAAATCAAATAGTAAAATGTTTCGTTCCTGTACGGTATCAGTCTCCATTTCTGAGACACGCATCTTTGTTTGAGCGGCAGTGGAAGTAATATTTTACTATTTGATTTTGATTTTTGTTGTTTGTTTGATTTTTATAGGTTAACGGTTCAGTGTTGGGCTGCAGACATGAACAAAAGACCCTCATTTTTGGAAATTATAAAGAGGCTTGAAAAGATTAAAGAATCAATATCATCAGATCATCATTGGCACATCTTCACTTCATAACATATAAAAGGAGTCCACGCTTGCCTTGATATGCCTTTTTAGGTCCCAAAAATTCTACAACCTTATAGAATTCATTGATTTGCTTATTTTCTAATTATTCTTCATGTATTATTTGTTTTCTAGCTTGAAATGGTCTGGCATGAATTTTCAAAAGAGGAATTTAACTAGTATGAATTTGTTTTGTTCGGTTACATTGACTTATTATGGCCGAGCGCCAGTAACGAGTTACTCGACTGTTTCATATTTGATATGGCATTTACTGTGAGGTTCCACAAGTGTTACTTTCTGATACTATATTTGAAGTAGTTCAAATTCCTTATGGTATGAAATTTTGTGAACAATTTGTCGATTCTCAATTAGTATTTGTTGCCTTGTACTCTTAATTTGATTTGACATTTTAAATCTCTCTGCTCTTTATCTTGCATGCATATCATACCACTTCCTACCGTAGATGAGAAATCTCGCTAGTACGCCACTGTTGCCATCATCCTAAAAGTTACTACGTATACTGTTATGCTGCCTAGATGCAAAATGAAGGATTCATTCAAGACAGATTTAGTTTATGAAAATATTGAGATATTGACAATAATGCAATGTTTATAACTAAAACAAACAAATGATGTATTAAACTGATTATTCTTCTATTTGTTGTACCAGAAGTGGCATTCACAAATGTTAATAACGTTCATTTTCACGTGGATAATCAAAATATTTTCAATATTATATGATCAATAACCAAAACTGCAACCCACCTGGTGATGGTATCGCTGGTTTTCCAGGCATGTGATAGCAACCATATTGGTAGCAGCGATACCATGGAGACGCTGGAAATTGACTGAGGGCTTTATCGCCCGAGCTATAAAATCAAAATTGGGTCACCTGCTGTCCTGATTTATCCTTGCTATATTATACCATTCAATCCTTACACACACAAAAAAAAGTTGTACATGTAAATTACTAATTTATCACAAGGAAAAAACTTATATAAGCTTCTTTTTTTCGAAAAAAGTCTTCAGATGCCATAACTGCAAGCCAGCAACCGACATACACACAAAAAGGGAAAGGAAACTCAACCAAGCCATTCTCGAGTTCGTGGTTCTGTTAAGCTCCTGCATTTCTTCTTCCCTGTAATGAAACGTGGACACATGTAAAAACTATATTCTAACATGAACCGGAAAACTAAAAAAGGGCCAACGATGGCATAGCGTAAATGGTTCACAAGAACTATCCTGATTCACCTTTCGCGGAGGTAAAACATCTCATCGTGTATAGATGTAACAATTTCCTGTAGTCTCTGCAACTCGTACTCCATGGCCTGTAGTAAAAAAGATATGGGGAACAAATAAGTGAAAAAACAACTAATAAGTAACTAAGAATTTGAAATCTAGTCGAGATTACATAACTATGGAAAACAACACAATGTAACAAGATGTAACGAAACTGTACAAACAACAATGTGGTTAGATAGAACACACATTAATTATGTTTTCAAGGAAATGATCAGAACACAGGATCTCCAACCACACAGGTATTTACACAGTTTCTTTACATGATTTTCTGTACAAGTATCATTTTTCTATAACCAATAGAAGGTCAGAGAAGAGAGGGAGGGAGAGACCCTTGTAGTAAAGCTCCATTGGATACTAAGGTAGTATTTTTAATAACAAAGCAGTAGCTGAGATATGAACTTCCGATCTTATATTTAGTGTCTGAAATTTATCCATAAACTGTTATACATAACAAAACTCTACCAAACCTCGAACTCAGAGCACCAGAAATGGCTAAGTGCACAGATGACACCTAATATAAGTTGAATGTATACGAGTTGCGAAACTATTTTAAATATATTACCATGTGGTGCAAATAGGAAGATATGTCTCAGCTCATGTTTGTACTTGATATTTAAAATCTCGGAATCATATCTCATAATAAAAATCAGATATCTACTCTCCAACAACCATAAAGATCTTTCTCTTTTTGTTTTCTACATTCCGATAAACAAAATAGATAGACTAACTTGAAATAGATTTTGACGACCCAGTCTCATTAAATTTGAAGTTCAGAGATATTTAACTAGGTGTTGATAGGTTAAATATTTCAAAACAATGGCCACTTTCTCAAACACCAAAGAAACATAGACCCCAATATCACGTTAGAATGATATAATTGAAAGGGAAAAGACTTGCATCGATTGAGCCTTTCTTGGCAACATTGCCCCAATCCTTAGCAGCCACACCAGTCTTCCACTCGAAATCAACGGTGATTGTTGTTGTTGGCATATGATCAACAGCCCAGAAGCAAGCCATGTAATCCCCAGCCTCAACCGCCAAAAAAGAAAATTGTCCTGATTCCACGTGATCGGCATAGTGATTGGTGTTCCCGTACGAAGACGTCACCTGAGAAAATATGGCCCCCATAAAATTAACCAAAAAACCCAACTCTTAGACCCTGATTGTTTAACATCTAATTTCAATTTTCTATTTTCAAAAGCTAAAAACTTGTTTGTCAGCTTTCAAGAATCAACTTTTAAAAACAGAGTTTTTTCACAAGATTAATTCTGAAAATTTATTTTTCTGGCTTTTCAGGTTTTTAAGCTTAAGCTAAAAAATAAAGATGGATTATATTTTAAACAATGAATGTACTTAAACTTTATATTCTCAATTTATATTTGTAACTTAATTTTTTTTTATCTTGAATCCTACTAGAAAAAAATTCTATGAAAATTATAGAATGATAATTGTGATTTATTTTTATATTTAAAAAATAAAATTTTCCTCATTTATTCTAAATTATCTTCTAGTCTTATCTCTTTCTTTTTTTTTTTTCCTAATTTAAGATATCATAAAAATTTCTAAAAATTTAATTACTTTTTGTATAAAAGCATAAATTATGATAACAAATATTTCATGAAACAATAGCGTACATCGAGCATGTTTATTTCGCTCTGATAATTCAAGTAGCTAAAGCTAGAAAATGAATAATTTGTTGCAAAGTTTTGTGGATAGGGTAAGGATTAATATAAGTTAAATCTTAATATATAATCTTTAATGGTTTGTGGTACTTCAACTTAGTATTACCTTTTTTTTATATTTTCAAAATTATATATATTTTTTATTTACTGTGTATAATAAAAAATAGAAAACATAAATTGCACAAAATAGTCAAACCTATTATGGTTTAAAATTTTTTAATAAATTTTTTCCAGTTTTATAGTTTCAAAATTAATTTTCAAAAGTTGTTGGCAAACAAACTTTCGTACACAGAAAACTGAGCTATCAAAAAATTTCAAACAACAGCTTTTAAAAACTGAAAATTGAAATGCTAGCCCAGACCAGGACATTAGCTTTTCTTATATATGCCGAGCCGCCACTACAAACCCAAGGGCCATAAGTGTATTTTTACAAACCTATTGGGTACGAATGTAATTTACACTGTAAAAATATCGTCCGGTTGGTTTAGACCAATCCGACCGGTTCACACTTTCTCAACCGCCTACGATCCAAACCCTACTTAAAACCCCAGGCCGCATCTCCTTCGTCTCTCTCTCTCTCTCCCCCCGTCTCTCTGAAGGAGGCACGGAACACCTAATTCTCTCACCAAAATGGCGACACAGGGAGGGAGCATGAAGTCGACGTCGATAAACGGGGTGAAGATGTACTCCGTCACCGGCCATGGCCGTTCACTGCCCACGTGGACCTCCGAGAAGAAGCGCAGAGCCCTCCGCAAAGACAAAGGTACGTTCACTTCAACCTTTTCACTTTAATTATTAAATTTTGGTAAATAAGCTTATTTGTGCTTATTTTTGGGTATTGCTCACTTAGTTTTATTGTCTTAAATTGCTACAAGTGTCCTAAGGCAGGGGCGAAACCAGTAACTCTCGTAGAAGATTTATGGGGTGCAGAATCTACATATAAAAAACTCTAAAATAAAATTGGATGAATTCAGCTTAAAATTACTAACTTATTTAGGCCAATACAATGAATAAGCTTAGTTTAAAATTTGTGTAGCCAAACGTTGTCCAACTTTTAAGTAAAAAAACATAAAATTTTGAGGTTAAAAGTTGCAACCAAACAATCCCTAAATTTAAATTTATTTAAATATAAAAAGTTTTAACAATAAAAATTTGAATGCTAAAAAATTATGGGTTGTCGTAGCCCCTAGCAAACCATTAGTTCCATTTAGGGGATTAAACCCAATGGAACCCTTCCACTAGTGTATCCACTATCCAAACACTGTCCAATCCCCTAAAAAAATTGAGGGTTTGCTACAGTTTTTCTCTTAACTACGGGACTACTATTTCTCTCTAGTTCTATTTTCACGTTTAGAGGATCATAAATGTCTATATACGCAGAATCTTTCCAATAACATTTTCAATGGGTTGTTAATTCTACAATAGTTAGTCTTTGTTAGGTCACTTATCCCTCTTCATTTGCCATCTATCTTGCTTCACCATATTACTTATGACTGTAATCAGCTTCAAACTATTTGGAATCCAAAGTCTCCAAAAGATATCAAATATGTGTGGCCATTCTCCATAGAGTAGTCTCTATTTTAGAGTTTGAAGTATAAGAAATAAAAAATTAGGTGTTGAAAAAATGTAGTCATTAGCCTTGGTATGATGTCCTTAGTTGTGCTAATTTTAGGTATGTCCAGTTAATTGCATAGTCAAATTGTGTGACAAGCGTAGTTATGTTAGTTTTGAAGTATAACCAGTCAGTTTTATTTGGATTATTGGGGTTTGGAATAGTTTGTGAATGTGATATTTATGTGCCTGAGAGAAGGTTGATGTTGTAAAGGCTTAATATGTGAATTATCAAACTGAATTCTCTGGAAATGATGATACCATGTACTGTTTGGTTAGGTGCTGCAAATACAATTTGGTCGCAGTTGAAGATTTAGAGTGAAGAAACTATCCTTATAGCTAGCGATTTATTTTTTCTTTTCCCCAATTTTATTTCCTATTCCTGTCTACCTTATCCTCAGCTTTTGTTTAGGTGGCTAGAGTTTGATTTTAGGGCATTGGGTTGTGGGATTATATATGAGAGGCATCTTTGTTTTCACATCCCAACAAAATGTATTTGTTTTATACATTATATTTTTATTGAAGTTCATCAATTGAACTAAGCTTGAATGTGCCAAAAGTCATTCTTATATAAAAGTTTTCACTAGTCCTTTTCAAAAGAAATGGGAAGGTTTGAAATATCAAGTATTATTAGATGATAAATGTGCATAAAATTAAAATGAAGTTAAAAGTTCTCTAAATTTTTAGATTTATGTTGCTCCAATTGTACACATTTAGGTTCATTACACCAAATCAAATATAAGTGCAAGGGCAACCAATATAAGGCATTTATAAGGCTATATTGCTGTGGCACATGTGATACCTTTATATATTTTCTCAAATAAAATTAAACTAAACTCGGATGGGCCAAAATTCATTCTCATAAAGGTTTTCGCTATTCCTTTTCAAATGAAATATGAAGATTTGAATAATCAAGTATAAGATGATAAATGTGCATTAAATTAAACTAAAGATATATACCAAGTTTTAGAAATATGGTAGTTCTAAATTACACCAGTCGTATGGATTTAGGTTCTTAATACCAAATCAAGCATAAACACAAGAGCAGTCTGTATAAGGGCAAATAGTGTTGTGGCACACGTGATGCCTTGGTTTATTTTTACTTATTCAAAGATCTCGGGAAATGGATTGAGCCTTTATAGATACCTAGCCTCATAAGATAAAAAAAATATCTGGGAGATAATTACCTGAGATGCGTAGCTGCTATTACTATGGCGGCAATTGTGCTTCATCTCTATCCTATGTTGTTTGTGTCAATGTTAACTATGCATATTTCGATTGAAAGTAACACTTTGTTTTGCTTCAAGAAGAGTGACCTATTTTCTTTATCATCTGTATGATTTTGTTGTTTCGGCTTTGCTGTAGACTATATGGAAAGGGTGGAATTGGTACAGGATTTGAGATTTGAGACAGCAACAACTAGAATCAAGGCAACTCCCGATGGCGAATATCTTATTGCATCAGGTGCTGTTAATGATGAATGTTTACAAATATTGCTGATGACATTTTTTAAAATGACCAACTTCTTGTGCTTTTCATCCTGACTTACTCTTGGATAGCAGGTATTTATCCACCACAAGTCAAAGTTTATGAATTGAGGGAACTTGCTTTGAAGTTTGAGCGACACTTAATTTCAGAGATAATTAATTTTGAGGTACTTTTTTGTCATGGCACACGTATAAAAACGATAATGTGTGGTTCAATGGGACATGATCAGATGAAATGGTAGAAAAATGATAATATATAGTTGATCCCATGTGTTGAGACAAGGATCAGTTGAGTCGAGTTGGGATTATATTATATGGGTACCTGATGATATATGGTAGATGGTCTTGTATCATTGAAATGATAAATCTTTTCAGTTTCTTCTGTGTCTTTTCTTGTATTGGTAGGATGCTCTTTACAAGACATCCTTTTGGAGAAAAATCCTTTTATGGATGACACTGCTGACTGACGATCTTGTTCATAGGTGTTGGCTGATGATTACTCGAAGATTGCATTTCTTTGTGCTGATCGTTCTGTTTGTCTACATGCAAAATACGGGAGTCACTACAGTTTGCGTATCCCAAGGTGCTTTTCCTCTACTTTTTAATGGGAACAGTTTCTCTTTCCTCCCCTTCTTTTATATGTTTCGATTCAGTTATCAAAGTTCTTCGAAGATTTTGTATTTTGATATGTATCTTGTGTTCATTAGACCCTCCCATACCCTGCAATGCGACTTGTGGGTTACGGGTTCGTTCTTTTGGAAACAACCTCTCTTGAAATAGGCGTAAGGTTGCGTACATTAGACCATCCAGACCCCGCAATGTGGGGGCTTTATGTACTGGGTCGTCCATATATATATATATATAGTATTGTGTCAACCAAATATTCTTTGCTTAAAATAGATATTTGGGTTACCCAAGAAGCCCGTAAAGTACACGACAAACTACTTTTGGGATAGGAAAAACATGAGTTTATTTCCCATAACTTCAAATCACCGTCTGTTTCCCAACATGCAGTCCAAGATTGTAGAATTGTGTCTTCTACTCTTTAATACATTTGCAACTTTCTGTCAGTGGTGCCTTAACAACTTTGAGTGTTACCTATATTTTTTTACAGGATGGGGAGGGATATTGTGTATGATGGCTGGTCCTGTGACTTACTATGTGCTGCCTCTTCGCCTGATCTATACAGAATAAATTTGGAACAGGTTTTATCAGCCAATCTTTTTACTTATTGATATCGCAGTGTATGCTCTTTTCATCTGGTATTGTCTTTTTCATCAGCATCAGTCTGCTTGCACAAAAATTGTTTTCCAGAAAACATTTCTAGTACTTCTAATGTAGTCTTTGTGCCTGTGATACATGCAACCAATGAATTATCAAGACTCATGGAGTCTGTGGTCTGTTTCCTTGGAGGGAACCTGGTCTTTCTGTTGTTGGATAACAGGATAAAAATACTTGCTATTATTCATCTATAGTCTCACTGGTCTTTTTTACCCGTTCCCGTATTTTCTGATATGAAAGCATTTATAAGGTTGGATGACTCAAATTGAGAGTTGTGGCAATCTTTGCTTTGCTCACATGCAGAATTTACATATTGTAGTAATCCACAAAACTAACTTGTATCTACGTTAGATTTGTATGGGGAAATTTTAAGAAGGATTGGATGTTCTTCTTTTCAGGGATGTTTTCTCTCTTCACTTGTCACACAGTCCCCAGGTCTAAATGTAGTCACCAGAAGGTTGGTAATTAATGCCATATGTAGTGCTTAGACATATCTCCTTTCATTTGCTGCAAACTTGATGACTTTGGATGTTGGATTCTTTATTTTGTCGTTAAGACGGTCTTATATTCTGATTCAGCAAAGTTCACGGTTTAGTTGCTTGCGGTGGAGATGATGGGGCTGTTGAATGTTTTGACATGAGAGCAAGAACTTCAGTTGGTAGATTAGATGCTGTTGCTCCTGCTGGAGATAGAGATCAGGTAGCTAGCTTTATATGCTTGTTTATTCTACATTTGTAAATCCGAGTTTTACAAATAAATAGTGAAACAGACTATTTTTTTCTTCAGAAGGTTACCATTTTCTAATGCTATGTTTGGCCCAAGGTTGTGATGAAATGAAATATTCATTGGAAGTGTAGTTTTTTCTCCATTATTTGTTATTGTGGCAATCCTTTGAACCAAACTTAATGAAACGGAAAAACCTGTAATCAAAACTAGCAGGACTTATAATTCTTGCTCCAAGGTAATATAAATTTTATGAAACACCTGTTGGCTAAGTAGGAAACTGGAGTCCTTTCCTTTATCGCCCTTCTTTAAGTATCTAATGAAGCTGAGAAGAGAAAGCATGCTGTATTGGAGTTTTCTGTTTTTATTTTTAGTCAGAATGATTTCGTAGGAGGTTACAGCAATGGAGTTTGATGGAGAAGGAGGCTATTGCATGGCTGTGGGAAGTAGTTCTGGAAAGGTATAGACATACTTTTCTTATCCATCGCTTGAATTTATTGAATGTCACAATCCATCATGCCCAATATTGTCAAAGCATCTGCAGTTTAGAACTTACATTTCAAAAATAAAGAGGTTTCATGAGTATCAGATTCTAGGTTTCGACCTGTTTGGGTGGGAATAGAATGTGCTTACAATTTCTATTGCTTATCAGCTGCAATACAATCTTGGAACAATTGGAATTTCCAATGAACTGTGTCACTCTAAAGGTCCTTTCTTGGGTTTGTCGAAAAGTTTGCATTTCTTTGGAGCTTCAAAAGGAACATTTATGGAACAATTATCCATGTGGTCATTCCTTCGATTATTACTTTTTCATTACTATTTCTTGTCATTACTATTTCTTGTAAGATAGTAATGACCATTCACTTTTCACTTGTTTGCTATTCAAATAATCATAATCATTTGAGCTACTCCGGCCCAATGTTTTCTATTCTCCAATCTCGAGGAAAACTGTCCTGTTTTGTTCCCTCATATCAACGTTGATATATAGCATTTTTTTTTTCCTAATAGATAAAGAGTCCTAAATTTATGATTGGTTCACAATAGATAAGCTGCTAAAAATATTAACCCCCAAAATATCAATAGTCTAATAAAAATACTACTATTTTTTTTTTTTTTTTTTAAATAAATCTGTACTCAACTCATTTGCATTGCGTGCATATTTTTGTGGGACAATTTTATGCTTGCATCATGTCCTGGTTTTACTTTTGCTAAAGATTTATGTTTTGAATTTTGATATTCATATACCAGGTTCTGATCTATGACTTGCGTTCTTCATATCCAATGCGAGTGAAGGATCATATGTAAGTTACTTTATTGCAAGTTGTCGAGTCTAGTTATTTTGCTTTATGCACCTAATATAGATATGCGGATACTTGGTTAACCATGTGCCAATGTATGTATCTTTTTTGTCAATTTGTGCACAACTAAACATCAAAAATAGATTATACGTATTGCATATATGTTGATGTATGAGTCAAATTCTATATAACTTGTGGTTTAACATTATTTGCAGTATCTAATTGCTACTTCTTCCTACCTGCAATATCTTCATAGGTATGGAAGCCCTATTTTAAACATTAAATGGCAGCGGACTCTTAACTCTCAGAAGCCAAAGCTAATTACCACTGATAGTAAAGTTGTCAGAATTTGGGACCCTGAAACGGTACGGAATAACTGATTCTTGGTATCTCCAAATGTGTTGTTCTAGTTTTATTCCATGGACTTGTGCTGTTCTTTCCTTTAAAACTGTGAGAAATAAGAATGGGTGAAAATTGAGGGAAATAGAGTAGAGAGCTTAAGGATTTGGGTTCCATGGGTGTTGGATCAACAAAAACAAGCTGATGCATGTTCTAAAATTTCAGGAAATCAGTGCATCTTTCTTTGTGGATAATTGTCTTGACTAAAGTAGAATGCCAGTATTAACTAGTTTTGCGTGAATGGAAACACTTAGGATATTTTTCTGTAGAGTTTTTGGCACAATATTGGACAAATTTAAAGGTGGTTTGGTTTGGTTCTTCTGTTTCTTGCAGGGAGAAGGTATGACCAGCATTGAACCAACAGGTGGAGCAATAAATGATATTTGTGTGTTCAATGGGAGTGGGTTGATGTTGTTGGCTTTGAACAGCAGTCAAATACCATCTTACTTTATACCTGCCCTTGGACCTGCTCCAAAATGGTGTTCTTATCTCGAAAATTTAACGGTATGAATATTCTTGGTACTCAATGACTATATTATATGTCTTCAGACACAGACTTCCGCACCTGGTTGGTTTTACCCTTTTCCCCCACCATGCAGGAAGAGATGGAGGAGAGTGCACAAACAACTATATATGATGATTTCAAATTCTTAACGAAAGAAGAACTGGAAAAGTTGGGATTGACAAATTTGATTGGAACCAATTATCTAAGAGCATACATGCATGGCTTCTTTGTCCATTATGGATTGTATAAAAAGGTAAGTATTCTTATTCTGTTTCTGCATACATAATAGTACAATATTTCTTTGGCTTGGATTTGCTGCTCTTATGCAAAAGATTTTTGGCCTTACATGAAGTTTCAAAACATTTACTTCTGGCCATGCATGAAGGAACGTACTGTTCCTGTTCTAAAGAGTGTTGGATCTATTAGTGTCTCTGTAGTCAGCTACTTTTAGTTTTGTTTTTCAAGGAAGAAAAAATGACAGTTCCAGTATGGAAAGTGTTAGCTGATAAATAAGTTGGAACTGTCAGTCTTGAAAGAAACATGTACCCATAGGCCATGGCATATTATCAGTTGAAAATGTTCTGTAGGAGGATATATCTCTGTTTTTTTAGGTTTAACGCCAAAATATATCCGAGTTGCTTATTCAGTAAATAGATGGCATTAAGGACGGGTGTGCTACTAGGATATGTCATTGTGTTTATGCTGATTAAGCTAATGTACTAGAAAATGTATGTCTGTCTAATCTTCTGCAGGCACAAGCATTGGCAAATCCATTTGCATATGATGCTTATCTGGAACGACGAAAGCAAGAGAAACTTGAGGCTGAACGTGCCTCTCGAATTACAGTAAGTTCTTTTGCTTCTTTTTTGATAAGTAAGTTCTTTTGCTTTTTTAATTTGTAATTTTTGGTATTCCTCAGTCCTCTCCTTTTCTCGTCTGTCTGAGGGGTTTCCATTTGCTTTTCTGATAGCATTATTTTTAGCTAATTGAAGTAGGACTAATCCACATAGTTTTGGTTTGGTATGGTTAATCTTTTTTCACTGATGTGTGTGTTTCTGAAGTGGGAGAATTGCAGATAAATTTACAGTGAAAAGTAAATAAACTACGTACTAGGAAAAGAAACAAAAGCCAGAGATCCTAATTAACAAAATCCTTATGCCAGAATGGAGATGCATGAACTACATATGAAAGCCCATTATAAACCCTGTTAATACACTAGCGGTGTGGATAATTAACAAACTCAACATTCCTCTCACTTGTGGCCTGGCCCAACCAAATGCCCAACAAGTGGATATAAACTGGTATCGGTAAACCCAACATCAATCCTTGTTATGCGCACTCTGATACCAAATAAAAGCCCAAATGCTTCCCACCAAATGAACCGTTTAGTGGAAGAGAGGATCCCATTATAAACCACATCCATATACAAGCAATGTGGGATATTTCACGAACTCTAACACTACAAATTGGATAGAATAATAAATATTTATATTTCAAAAGAGTGTCATTGGTGTGATGAAAGGTCACATGATTTGTCTGGCTTGCATATAGAAATGATACAGTGTTATGCTAAGAAGATAATACGGAGATTAACAGACGTCATAATTTCTTTTTATATGAACTAAAGCTGATCAAGCTCACCCTGTCAGGCACCTGTCCCTAAACTGTAAATTATACTTGTGCAAGAAGACTCATCTGATCTAGTAACCTTTCCAATCTGTGTCGGGGCTTCAAAAATTCGATTGTAGCTAAATTCTTCTACTTGTCAAAGCAGAAATGTAGACTAATTGGACTTTCATAAATAAAAGTTTGGACTTACTGTTGTCTTCCCTCTCTCAATTTCTTGTTTTTCTTGCACACGTGTTTCTTTGAAGTTTTAGTCTAACTTGCTGTTTTGGTCAATGGAAGGTTGGGGGATGGAGTGTGATATGTGTTAATCTCTTGTATGACTAACTCTCTCTCTCACACACCATTACATATTATATCTTAATTTTGGTTCTCTTTTTCTCCTGCAGATTAAGAGGAAATTGCCCAAAGTTAATAGAGTTCTTGCTTCTCGTCTTCATGAAATTGAAGAAGAGGAAAATGAAAAGAAGGATAAAGATGGTGTGGAAGCTAAGAAAAAATCCAAGAAAAAGAAAGGTCTTGCCACTGAGCTTCTTAAAGATGAACGTTTTGCCAAATTTTTTGAAAATAAGGTATAGTCCCTTGGCCTTTTCGGTTGGAGTGATTTCATTTGCTTAAATATTTGTTTTAATCTTTCAAATCTCTACTTATTTTTACTGTTTTTATTTGTGTAAGCATGATCAGTATCCAAATGTAAAAGTTAATGGCAATAAGTTGGATGTGAATATGTAAGCAGAAGATGTATTTTGTACTTTCTTGATAGATGTTAATGGAGTATGTGTATTTGTGTGTGTGCGTGTACATCCATATATGTATATACACTATTGGTTATTTGGCACTAGTTTCACTTTTCTCCACAAAAAAGGAAAGGGCAAAGAATAACCAAAAAAACACTAGGAAAATGTTGCTCATCATAGTTGAGAAAAGAGGTTTTGGCACAAAACAAGCCGCTTTTTAGTCACAACTCACAAGGTACTGTTAATTTATGAGAACTTTATCAAAGATTTCTTATCTAAAAAAAATTGGTAGCGAGTACTGTTACAAAGATCCAAAAAGCTCAATTTTTGTTGCTTTTGCTATTTGATTCTTTTATTGGTAGCTCTTTTTTTCCCCTTCATGTGATGGGTTTATTTCCCTTACTTGAGACTATCCAGTTCTGACTGATATGACAGTGGCATTGTGTAGTTTTCAAACTATTTAATTTGGTTTTTGATTTCCCATAGTGATTAGATGCCCAACCCTTCATTGTCTCTTGGAATTATTTTGAGATACCAGACTAGTCTCCATTATGGAGTGTGCTCGTTATGCTAGTTTATGTGCTTCTCTTGTATCAAGTCTCAAAGAAAAAATGGTTTCTTTTGGTTGATGATCTTGCCTTTCCTCTTTATTTTTGAACCGAAGACTAGTTTTTCTTGATTTTTGACTACGTTCCATGCCTACTGTTTTTCTTAACCATCCAGGACTTCGAGGTTGATGAATTGTCACAAGAGTATTTGGCTTTGCACCCGTTGGCGCCTACAAAACAACCTTCTTTGGTTGAGGAACATTTTGAGCCTGTTGCCAGAGATGAAGACCAGAACTTGAGCGAGTCTGATGCATCAGATGCTTCTCTCTTGTCAGATGATGATCACACAGACCACAAGAATAGGAAGAAACTCCGAGTGCCAAGGTGCCTTTTCTATATTGAGTTTATTAATATATGTATTTTCAATGCACACAGATAGTTGATATTACTCATCTAGTCTTTTAACAAACCTCAATGTCGTGTACGCTCTTGAGAAGGGTCTGATTACAATAAACATATTTATATATTCTGATTTATTAAAAAGTAGCAAAACTTCGTTGTAAATTTATCGCCAAGTAGCAAATTTTCGACAAATATTAGGGATTTTGACATTGCTACCAGAATTCCTTTTTTGTACAATAGATTTTTCCCATGAGGTATATTACTGGGAATGTCGGAAACAACACTTGCTAGTGAGGGATTTGCTAGTATTTTGAGTCTGTTCATTCAATGAACGAGTCAAACTCTCTCTCTTATGAGGCTCATTTAGTTAAGATTGTGCAGAAAACCTGGATCTGCTTAAATGGTGTATTCTTCACACTTAAAACATGTACCCCACGAGGTGTTAACTGTAATAGTTTATATATAACAAAAAAAAAATAAGTCGTTTAGAGTGATCTTTTTTGTATACGAGTAAAACTGACTTTGTTCATAACCCAAAGAATGCATGAGCTGAGTCCAAGCCTAGAAAAGTTCATTGCACGTTGACACTCCAGTCACACATTTTTCTATCAAGAGGGGGTAACAACTGTTCCCGATAAGAGAAACGAATAAGAAGCTGGAGCTCAACCCACTAAAAGCCCCGGGAGAGTTATTATTATTTCATGACAGTTAAATGTGTATAGAGATCAACTTTGTTACACTTCATAGCTTCACATATTTGTTTCCTTTTAAGATCTTTCAATAGAATAATTCAACATTATTGCTCGTGCCTTTTTCAATATATCTTCGTTTGCAAACTTGCAGATTGTATGAGGTGAAGGATGAGAGACATGCAGATGCATTCTTCAACCGTGTCTCACTTGCAAATGAAGACTCTCTTCCTTTGGGCGAAAGGGTGGCTGCTATGACAAAAGGGGAGAAGGGTTCACGTTCTTCAAATGATGTGAAAATGGGACCTGGAGGATCAAGAGAGATATCCTTCATTTCTAGAAGTAGAGCAAAGTACAAGGAAGATGATGAGGACAGGGAAGATCAGAGGGGAAAGAGGAGGGGCGTGCAATCACTTGGGCTGAAGCCTGACAGATCATCGAGCTTTGGAGGCCGAGGACGGGGAAGAGGAAGAGGTCGTGGAGGAAGTAGAGGACGGGGAAGAGGAAGAGGCAGGTGGTGAATTTGTAAGTTGTGATCCGAATTTACTTATGGAGGGAAAATCCTGGTTTGACCTTTTTTTCGAAGACTTCGAGAAAAGATGATTTACGGAGTAGCCTCCGGTCAACTTTTGCTTGATTTTTGCTGGTATGGATATGCGCCTTCCCAAGTCCGTGGAGATGCCACCCAGTTATTTACTTTCAGAAAATTAATTTATAGTTTCGTTGTATTAAAAGTAATTTTTTTTTTTAATTTATTTTGTTGTTGAACATCCAAGTATTGCAGTGCGTAGAGTTGGTAGAATAGTAGTCTTGTCTGTTTGGCTATTTTTTTTTTTTTTTTTCTTTATTTTTTTTTTAGTTTGAGTCTGATTCTTAATTCTTGTCCAAGATAATAGTTTTTTGAGAGTGCGCTTCATTTAATATGATTTGAGTAGCCCAGTGCAAGGCCGGTTAACTTTGGTATTTGTTCTTAATTCTGCCTTATGTTTCGAGTTTACTTCAGAATCTCATTGTGCTTTAGTGAATTATGTTTCAAGTAATTTAATGTACCGAAAAACTTTTTCTAAGCTTCTGAATAATCCAATTATTAATAAACCTTATTTCAGACTGTAATGATCCAATGGTGTCTCTTATTTTTCTTTTGAAAATCAACAAATAGCTGAATCTTCTGTATTACGGATACAATGTGTAATCTCTTTCCATTTGTTCCGGTTTTAATTTTAGAATGTATTAGCTTTTTTTTCTTATGTATTATTAATTTTTCCCATTCAGGTCCATGCCCAATCAGCCGTCATTATACTCATACCGAGAGACTCCCATGGTCATGTTTCTGGTTCACTAATGGCTTTGGGATCTTGTGCGTGCAAATGATTCGAAGAGGTTGTGCTTACGCAATTACATAATTCAATAATATGCTTGATTTGAATGGCCCGGTATTCTCAATATAAAAAAAAAAATTATTACATAATTCATTACTGGCATCACATTCATAGGAATACTGGGAGTAAAGTAATATTAAAGATCCTGAACACCAAGCACAACTTGGTCTAAAATGCATGGTTTAGTACGTTGATTTATTGGTACGCAATCATCTGAATGTATTGGCACACCATCACGTTGAGCATTTGATACAAATAGTTTGACGAGGACATGCTTCTTGATTGGAAAAATAAGAAATGCAAAATGTCACGAGTCTTTTCTTGCTTTGAAGGCATTGTTAACTTCAACACCTATTCTTGTTATTCCGGAGCGAGGGTTGGGCTATTCGGTGTATTGCGATGCATCGAAAGAAGGATTAGGTTGTGTTCTAATGCAACAAGGCGAGGTCGTGGCTTATGCATCGAGGCAGTTTAAGGTTCATAAAAAGAACTATCCAACTCATGATTTAGAGCTTGGAGTGGTAGTCTTTGCGTTGAAGGTGTGGCGGCATTACCTCTATGGCGAGAAATTCGAGATTTTTTCGGACCACAAATCGTTGAAGTATGTATTTACACAGTACGTCGAACTTTATTGATTTGCGAGTAAGTCTTGTCGTTGGGGCCACCAAACGAGAAAAGTCATTAACGAAGCGACGGTAATACCCGACCAACCCCATCTTAGGTCGCTCCTAATTGGTCACAACCTTAATTTTCGACGGATCAACAACAATCCATTCTCCGAAATAACATAGCCAAGTAAACTTACTTCACATAGCCAAAACTCGCACTAAGAAAACTTCACATAGAGCTTATACTCCCGAAGTATAGAAAGAACAATTCGGAGATGTTCTCGATGTGCCTTCTTGGTTGGCGAATAAATGAGAATATCATCGATGAAAATAACGACGAAAAGATCAAGATACGATCCAAAAATACGGTTCATCAAATCCATGAAAGCCGTAGGAGCATTAGTAAGACCGAATGGCATCACAAGAAACTCTTAATATCCGTAACGAGTTCGGAATGCCATCTTCTCGATATCATCCTTACGCACATGTAACTAATGATAACCCGAACGAAGATCGATCTTAGAAAAGAAACGAGAGCGTTGCAATTGATCGAATAAATTATCAATATGCAGTAGAGGATACTTGTCTTGATCGTCACGTGATTCAACTTACGATAATTAATACACATCTGCATCGATCCATGCTTCTTTGGAACAAACAACGCCGGTACTTCCCATAGTGACGAACTCGGGTGAATAAACCCCTTCCGCTCCAAGTCAATAATCTGCTCCCTAAACTCCTCCAACTCATCAAGAATTCAGAAATAATCAACATCGACTCTGGCCCCGAAACCTTCTCCTTTACAACAGATAAGCTAGCCATCATCACCAAAAGACTAGACAAAGAACAATGAGAATAGGGAGGCATATAACCGCATTCTCCTTGGAAAACAAAACCGATCCCCTTAAGAGTCCTCATCTCAACTTTACGCTTCTCATAGTCAATCACAGCCTGAAAGATCATCAACCAGTCTATCCCTAGAATGATATCAAACCCTAACATGCCGAATACCTAGATCAATACAACTTTGATCTTGAGTATTACCCAGGAAAGGTGAATGTTGTTGTAGATGTATTGAGTCGCAAGACTCGGTATTCTCTTGCATTTCTAGCTGCGGATGAGTGGGAAATAATCCGGGTGCTGAATGAGTTTGGCTTAGACTATGTCAAGGAAGCGGGGGTAGGAGCTACATTATTTACGATTAAAGTTACACTTTGATTACTTGAGTAGTTGACACGCAATGTCTTGATGACGAATTTGATGCATATCGTATTCACATTCTGAGCGAACAGGGACTTGATAGTTGGACAATAGCGGAAGATGGTGGGGTTCGATTCCTTATTTGTTCTAGAATCTATTTGAGATGAGGTTTTAAGGGAATCCCATCATTTGTGGTTGGTAGTTCATCCTGGGGGTACCAAAATATTTCATGATATTGCACGTCAATTTTGGTGGCCTAGTATGAAGAAAGATGTGGCATAATTTGTATCTCGTTGTCTTACTTTTCAGTAAGTTAAGGCCAAGCATAAGCATCTTGGTGATTTATTGCAACGGTTATCCGTTCCTAAGTGGAAGTGGGAATGGATAGAAATGGATTTTGTAGTGGGGTTAACGAGATCAAGGTGGGGTTGCGATACTATATGGGTGATTGTGAATAGTCTAACTAAATCTGCCCATTTTCTTTAGAATCGTACGATCGACTCAGTTGAGAAACTTTGTCAGAAGTATATAGATGAGATCATTCGGTTGCATGGGGCTCTTGTATCCATGGTTTCGGATCGTAATCCTCGTTTTGTGTCTCATTTTTGGTTGAGTCTTCAAGCGGCTTTCGGAACTACTCTTGTAATGAGTACAACTTTACATCCTCAAATAGATGGCCAGTCTGAACAAATGGCCAGTCTAAGTAGACGATCCATACTTTGGAGGATATTTTGTGGGCATATATTTTGGATTTTGATGGTAGATGGGAAGAGTACGTAAGTTTGATAGAATTTACGTACAACAATAGCTATCATTCAAGCATTAACATGGCTCCATTTAAGGTACTTTATAGAGGTCCATGTCGTTCTCTGATATGTTGGGCAAAAGTTAGTGATGTTGCACTATTTGGACCAAAGTTGGTTCAAGAGACGACTCGGAATGTTCAATTAATTAGATATAGATTGGAAATGACATGGAGTCATTTCAAGAGTTATATGGATGTGCGTAGACGGCCATTATCTTTCAAAGTAGATGATCATGTTTTTCTCAAAGTATCTATAAAGAAAGGGATAATGAGATTTGGTAATAAAGGGAAGTTATCACCAAGATACATTGGTCCATTTATGATACTTGAGTGCACTTCAGGTGTTTTACATCTTGATGTTGCTGAAGTACATTCGAGATCTATCACATATGATTTCCTTTGATGACTTGTATGTCGAAGAAGATGTTCTGTATGAGGTGAAGTCGATTCAAATATTGGACGTAGAAGAGAAAACGTTGAGGCAGAAAATGGTTCGCCTTGTCAAAGTATTGTGGAAAAGGTGATCAAGCAAAGAAATGATATGGGAGCGTGAAGCGGAGATGCGTGCTTAGCATCCAAAGTTGTTTACTGACTCCGGTATGTTTTATTTTTCTTGCATAGTGCCTACGAATTTTGGGGACAAAATATCCTAACGTGGGGAGGATGTAATTTCCTGAAAATTTTGAGCAAATTTTTTTTATTTTAATAATATTATATAAGATACTATAATATTATCATTATGCATTTCTTGATGTGGTTGTAGTGTTTGTATAACTGTGTTGTTATACGTAATGTGTTGGCCGTTACGTTGTTACATATCATGTTGCGTTATGGACGTGTGTTGCCTTATTGTGTGGTGAGTCATTAGGCATTGACACGTTAATATATTATATATATATTAGCGTATCAGCGTTAAGGATGTGAGATAGGGTGGTGCGTTGGTCGTTGTAGTGTTTCATTATTCATTTGAAAGCTCTATCTGATTGAATGCTTTCCATACTGCAGTTTTGTATTTTAGACATAACTCTTGGACTGTAATTCTGATTAAGGCCTTTTTTATATTGATGGAAATTTATTTCAATTATCTACAACTTTCGTGTTTTGACTGAAAGCTAATTTGAAATAGGGTGACTTCGATCGATCGAACTATCAATCGAAGTGTACAAAATTTGGCCAATCTCTTTTAATCGGTCGGACCACTACTTGGATCGATCCAACTTCTTCTTATCTGGATTAACGTATTGACTTGTCACTTAATCACCTCCCATTTGTTCTTTTTCTTCTTAGCACGAATTGGAGAGTGAGAGAAGAGGGTAAAACCCACTTTTGATCAATTCTTACTTGATCATCATCATTCGTTCATCTCCTGAGACTTAAACATACATTTTCGAAATCGTGAATCCTAAAGGTACGTTTTGAACTAGTCTTGTCTTCTCATTTTACCGTTTGATTTTCTTGTTTTCCATGCCCATTCAGGTTGGAGAAAACAAAATAGATATTATCGTTCCGTGTTTCTAATAAACACCTTTCTTGGTTAGGTTTGTAATAGTCTGAGGGTCATAACTAGATCATTCTCAAGCTTGAAGTTTTGGCATTTCCGTGGGTTACCATCTAGCTTCGGGATTCGTGTGGCGTTGAGACGTCAATGCTTTTTCATTGTAATCGTGAGACAATGTGTTGAGGTAATTTTATTGATTTCCGACTTTATTTCTGTTTTTTCGTGCCTTGTTTGCACGTGAAAGCGATTGGAAATTATTTTTTCTTATTGTTCGTAGATCATTTCATGATTTAGACATATTTTGATTTAGAGGTGTTTGATATGTCGTTTGCGAAGTGAAGTTTGGACTCGAATTGGAATAATTTGGGGCTTTTCTTGCATGAATTCTCGGATGTCTTCTAGCTTGGTGCGAAGTACGAGTAGTCTTCAAAATAACAGTATAATTGCGAGTTTATGTGTTTTACCTTTTGGGTTATTTATGTGTTTATATTTTGGGTTATTTATGTGTTATCCATGTTGCTATGATTAATGTTTCATGTTTATAATCATGCGTTTAAAAGTAAACATGACTCCTTTTGATACATTACATGACATTATGTGGCGTTATAACATTTTCAAGTGAATTTGGAAAAGGTTGATTTGAAATTGAAATGTGTTGGCAATGTATTTCAAAATTGGAAAATGTATTCTTAAAAGCAGCGTAGATTTTTCTAATGAAATATGAAAGGCGATGTTTAAAATGCGATGGCGTAGAAAATGCGATGGCATAGATAAGGCGATGCCTTTTTTTATATGGTGTTGTAGCACCCCAGCTGTGCGTGGGCGAGCATGTGTGGGCAGACGTCGGCAAGCGGGCACGTTGGTAGGCTACCATGCTGGGCAAGCTACTACAGTGTATAGGGGGGGCAACCACTCGTCCTACATCGTCCGGGTAATGGATGAGGATGTGCTTTATAAGTAAAAAAATGAATCTACTAAATACAATGCGTTT
>MKEJ01013403.1:0-15330 GCA_001753735.1 Embelia ribes
TTATAAAAGTTATTAAAAAAATAAAAAAATGGTGAATCATTGCCGTGTCCATGTTTGTGTCAAGAATTTTTTGAAAATTGCCGAATCCGTATTCGCACCCGTGTCCGTATCCATATCAGTCACCGTATCGGTGCTTCTTACGTAAGAATAGTGCCGCTATTTGGATCAATAAATTTCATTCCTATTAAACGATCCGAAGAAGCTTACTCCCTAACATATCGTGAATTGGAGAAAGAGTGTACCCCGTTCCCGTTTCGTTCCACGTACCATATTGATCCGCATTCCAGGTAACATACGTCCATACCTTAAACATTAGAGATTAAATTATGGGGATTGTCTCACTAATGTATGCAGATCCTATTCAATCCCTTAAAAGTGGGGATATAAAGGATCTAGTGTGGGCATTCTCCATATCCCAACCTCTATTTTAGAGTTTTAGGGATAAGTATTATAATATTAGGAGTTAAAAATAGGTACCCTTGAGGAAGTGTTAGAAGAATTCAAATTAGAGAACATACCGGGGGCATTAAGTGTGCCAATTTGAAAAGTGTTGAAGTTATTATCTACATTGTACTTTATTGAATTCATAATGAATTGCTTATATTGGAATCCTCTCCTTCCCTTAATAGTTCATTTTAGTGGGAAGTGTATAGGGTTTAATATGGTATCGGAGCCAATTTGGGCTTTTTTAAAAATTGTTAATTTTTGATTTGTTAAAAATTGTTAATTGTTGATTTGACTCCACCCACTTATATGCAGTTGTTGGGCCTTTGGTTTGAACTTGGTTGGCCTACAAGCGAGGGGGAGTGTTAAAGTTATTATCCCATATTAGTACTTAATACTTTGTTGAATTAGTAATGAATTGCTTAAATTGGGCTCCTCTCCTTCCCCTAATAGGTCCTTTTAGTGGGAAGTGTATGGGCTAAAATAGAAAGAAAGAAATGGAACTTCCAAGAAGCTAGGATAATTGTGCCCTACTAACGCTTTTAGGACAAGGAATTGTTTCAGGAGAATCAGGACTAAAGTGAGCGATATTGATATATGCTGACATCAGGTTTAAAGTTGTGCTTTGTGGGCTACAAATTATGACATCTGTAACTGAAACAAATTGGAAAAAGGCACTTGATTTTAGTCTTGTGTTCTTGCAACCTTGTTAATGAAATTAGTCGGGATAAAGGTTTGTATATCTATTGTCAAATATGTATGCAACCATAATTTTCCTGCAATTATCAGAAGGAGACTTTGTACGTGTAATAATCTCATCATTTTATCCATATGGATTGGGAAAGTGTGAGCTCCCAAATCCACGGTATATCATCACTTTGCCATTTTCAAATCTTAGTCAAAGACTCAAAGGTCTCTTGAAAATGTTGTATATGGCCTCCGAGTATTGTCCATAATCGTCTGCCTTTGCTGTGACCTTTTATCTTCTATTTGATTCGTCTTCACCATTTAAAATGGACATTGTTTGAGTATTCGGTTGAGGGCTGATCTGTGTCATCTATTTCAGGATACCTTGGAATGGAAAGCAAGACATTTTGATTGACAGGTGCATGGCCTTTCCCAATGCCTGTAGATTTTTTTGCATGCCTTGAGGAGAGTGTTCCACTTTGTTGATATAATTTCTCTTTTTCAGATTTGACGGTCGTGCTCTTCTCGATTTTATCCGAGATTCTAGTTCTCGCCGCTACCGAGTCCCTGAGAAAACAGAAGAAGAAGAAGAGTTAGAGGAGTTTGTTAATTTTGAGCGTTATCGGGATTTAATTAAGCATCGACGTAGAGGATGTCGGTACTTCTTTGATTTATGATCATGTGTTGAATTCATGATTCTTGTTTTTATAACTCTCAGGCTTATTACAATCTTGTTGGGACAAGCCTGTTTGTATTAATTACAGTGCATGCTAGCTTGATATCATTCTTTCTGAAAGAAAGCTACGATTAACATCATTTTTATGAGCTAAGTGTTGTCTGCTGACAGTCACTGATGAGGACGGTTTGCAACATGTGGATCAAGAAATTGAGGCTAAGGCTGTTGCTCTATTAGGACCAGACAGGTTTGCTTGTACCTCAACTTGAGAAATCAGTCATTTGGCCAAGTTTCACTTGTTTTAAGTTGGTTGTAGGCACATGTTCTGGTAGATCTTCTAACTGTGAAGAAGATTGGAGAGCTTTTTCTTGATTATTTGTTGTTTGATGTATGTTAATCTTGTTGATTTTTCGGTGATTGATAGGTCACAACCTGCTCAGGCTTCGGCTAGCAAAGGTTCATATTCGCAGGTGGGTTTTTCTTATGATGGAGATGGAAAAGAGGAAGCTAATTATTCTGGTAGTGATGACGATGAAGACGAAGAGGATGATGATGGCGATGAGGAATTTAACAGTGATGATAGCAATGATGAGGACATGGAGATAATTGCAAAAGACTATGGCATCAAGAGGTACGGTTGGCTTGTTTACATGGATAAAAAAGCTAAAGAGGAGGAAAGAAGGCAAAAGGAAGTGATCAAGGGAGATCCATCAATTGTAAGTTATAGCCAGAAATGTAAACTGCAGTTTAGAGCTTTTTGTTGTGCCTAATTCCCTGTTTTTTTTTCTTATGCATTTTCAGAGGAAGCTTAGNNAGAAAGGGAGAGAGAAAGAGAAGCAGCCCGGACAACTGGCACTCGTGTGCTTCATCATGACCCCTATAGGTTTAAACTTTTCCTTTTGTATAACGAGATGCTTAATTTCCCCTGGAGGACTAATAATTATGTTATGCTGATGCCTTAATACTTTTAACTACTTGCAGGGAGTCTAGAAGAAGTCCAACTTATGAGGCTTACTCTCGTTCTAGAAGGTGACGTATATTCTCTTTTCAAATTCTCTTCTACCTCTGAAGCAGATCTTGTTTTATGATTTTTTTATGTTGTCAGATCGAGGTCAAGGTCACGTTCATTCTCTCCTACTTATTCGAGGCGCCATGCTCGTGGTGATGATGGTCATCGTAGTAAACCAAAGGCTCCTAAAATAGAATATATTACTGAATTTGGGGGATCTTCTGATGGCGAAGAGCCAAAGCTTGAAGGAATTTCTCCACCTCAGTCTCCTCCTTCCAGAACCCAAATGTTGAATCGGTTGGGACACTGGACCTTTAACTCTTGCAAAGATAGATTGGACCGTTATAATCTGCTGCAACTTGTCCTCTTTTTTATAACCCTGAGTTAAACTTTTGTGGTCTAGAATAAATGAGGCTTAATTTTATCAGGGAAACTGGTGAGAGGAAGAGTACAAAAGCTTCATTTGAAGTTCATATTTTCAGAAATGGATGTACTATCGATTGATCCAGCTAAAGACAATGAGTGGTGTCTTTAATGCTTATTTTTTTGCAGGCCATCATCTGGTCGGATACTTGAGGCCTTGCATATTGATCCTGCTTCTGGTGTATCTATTGAAAAGGAAAAGAATGTGAAAGTGTCTTTGAAGCCACAAGTGAGGTATTTTGTAATTTTGGGCTTGAATACTATTTGAATGCAGCTCTGGATGAGTTTTTCTTTTGCGTGCAATTAGCATTTTGTGAAGATTATTTCTGGTTCTTGTCTTTGTTCCGGTCAGTTCTTCGTCAGCGTTGGCAAAGCTGAGTAAGTCAACAAGTAGTGGGGGCCCCTCAAAGCCACTAGGGGAGAAGAAGGAAACACCTCAAGAGCGGCTTAAAAGAATCATGAGCAGGCAACTGAACAAACAAAGTATATTCTATTTATTTGCAATTTTCGTGCTGAAGGCTGTAAAGCTGTCAATCCAATATGAACTGTTGCTGTCGGTTGTTGAAGATTTGTAGGAAATGATTTCTATCTGTTTTTGTTCTCCCTACCCTTATGGCTTTTCAAGCTTGAATTGATTTGTTTAATTGTTACTATAGTTTTGACTAACAAGAACAGCATATGTTTAAACAATGAGATCATGGAAGAAAGAATATTATAGTTGTGTATTCCCCCTTTTTGATTGATTATTTTTTCAGTTAAGAAAGATACTGCCACTGAGATGGCCAAGAAAAGAGAACAGGAGCGCCAAAGACTTGAAAAACTAGCAGAAACAAGCCGTGCTAGTCGATATAGGCGTCGCAGCCGCAGCAGAAGCTACAGCCCATCTCCTCCAAGGTAGGCTAATGTCCTTTTCTGCAATTGCTTCTTTTGCATTAGTTTTTTCTGTTGTTTTTTAGACAAGCTTTGAAGGTTTCCTCGACAAATTTTGTTGTTAGTTTACTGCCTTACTGAGTGATCCCCCTTCTTGGTTTTATTAGTTGTCTTTTTGGAGTACTGCTAGAAGTAATTTTAAATGTTGTGTGTCCAGAGGGAGGAGAGAAATTAGCTTTACTTTCTAGAGGGAAGTGTTTCCAAATTCTCCATGCATCTAATATATAAATGTGTGGATTTCTTCTGGCTTTAGCCAAAAAAATTGTAGGATCGTCGGCCTCCATCTTGTTAGGTTCACTTCATTGTCATATGAACTTCTGGGGTAGGGAATTATATTAAACCTGTCTCCTGGAGAAAACATTGTCTCAATGATCTCCATAATTTACGAAGTTGTGTTACTGAGAGTTTTAAGCTAATGCCTACCACACTTGTAACTAGAGCCAAGTATTTGATATCTTTATTCTTATTGGGCCGCAACAAGTCATCATATAGAATTCTGAATTTGTGATCCTTTCTGAAGAAATTATATCTGTGATGCTTCAATAATGGTAGATTCCTTGCCGAAGATATAATCCCGTGTCTCCTGTTTCTTTATAATTAATGCCAAGGCAACCATGCCATTTTTTTTCACCCAGTTGTGCTTATCGCAGAAGGTATAGGCGTAGCAGAAGTCCAGGCAGGAACAGGAGTTCTCGACGATATCATTCACGGTCTCGTTCAAGATCTTCATCTCAATCACGCTCTCCCCGCTCACATTCTCACTCCCGTTCCATCTCCCATTCTCGCTCACCCAGGTGAAATTTCTGTTTCATTTAATTTTTGTTCTTGTTTCTTTTGTGTCTACTTTGAGGTGTAGCACTTGGCTACGCATTCGTCCCCTGATGAGAGCTAATGTTACAGAAGAAGCCATTCGAGGTATTGATGATAAATGCTCTTCGAGAGTTCCGGTGAGGGTATACAGCAGATATATTTTATCTTTAATTAATTTTGTGGGGAGCTGTTGCTCTTGTACCTGAGGCAATATTGTGCGAAAATTTGTATTAGAATCTGTGGTCTGTTATGTTTTGTTTTTCCCCTTCTTTTCAGCCTGGCATGTCTGAAATTTCCATGAAATGTTGTGCAAGGATGATTTGGGAGTAACTAATATTTACTTCTGTTACATTCTACCCTGTTGCTTAAGTGTGGATTTGGCTCCGTAATAATATGTTCTTGCTCTACAAATTTTTTTACTCGAGTTACAACTTGGCCTTATTGTGAGAGGGCAGTTTTCCAAGTTAATTATTGGTTTTTGTTTGGATTGTGCTTCTGTTTTCAATAACGGACATGATATCTTATTTTCGTTTTATTTAGTCAATCACAATTTTGTGGAGTTAGTGTTTGGTTTGTCGTTTTGCCTTTGCGTATGAAATGCTTTTGTCTAACAATAGTATTGTTAAAAGTTGTTTGACCCCTTTTTGTTCCAATTGGTGATATGATGCTTTTAACCTTGTGTTACATCAACAATTTAGAGGAGCTGTTTCCTTGGGGTACTTTTTAGAGGATAGATTATATGGAGTTCAATCCTATATACAAGTATGTATAAAATTATAGTTCATTCCAAAATCAACTAAAACAAGTGTTAACACTTAACAGCATAACGATGGAAGAAGCGTACTTTATAAATGTTTTAGTACTACTTTCTCCTTGTAGATGAATACAGAAAAAAAAATCGCATAATATTCACATGTAATCATTTTGCTGATTCTTTATGTTTTCCGTTTTTAAATTTCCTCTTAACAAAACAGTAAACTGGTGTAATCATATTTTTAGTATTTACTTTTTTTTTCTTCTTCTGTTGCCAAATAATATTTTATTAAGTTTTGGCCTTTAACGGAAATAGAAGAGGGTGTTCCTAATTTGATTTGATGCAACGTGTAGTTGTTTTATGGCCCTCTATTGAACGAAGGTTAATTACTTACTTTGTTAAGAATAGTTGGACGATTTGATTTGGCTCGATTATTAAAAATTTCTTTTCAACTTTACTAACCAGTAGGTAAAATTTTTAAATCATCGATAATGGTTAGAAACATCAGCACACGGACTTGAGATTTTTAAGGCCAAGTGTTTCATGACGATTACACTATCACTGCCAATTGTTGTGATAACGCTATGGGTATCGCAGCGAACCGAATCCGGGCAAAGGGGTCACTGTCCTCCTTGGCGTTCGAAGCTCTCCACAATTTTTATAGGAAAAATAAAAATTTAGGAATTTAATTACACCCATGCTGCCTCCCACAATTCTTTCTTTCTTTCTTTTTTTTTTTGTTTTTTTTTGCAATGTAATAATTCAAGTTTTATAGTTAACATAAATGCCACTAGATCTGGCCCTGCTAGCCGAAAATTCTGATTGCAGGTATGAAATGTGATGCGTGAATAACATTACATTATAATGCACGGGCTTTGGTATAGAGTAACTATATGGAAAAGCTAAGACCATTAATATATACCCACATTTTGCATCTAAAAAGCAACTTTATTCCATCCCCGTCACACACGCACCCTATCTATCTATCTATCTCTCTCTTGATAGAGATGCGCATTTCACACTTTAGATCAAATCATACACTTTTTATTTATGACTATATGCCTAAACTCTATCTACACCTATCTAGCTAGCTTTATTATTGTTGCTAATTAAGGCCCCCCTTCCACTCATAAAAAGTTCCACATCAACCACACGGGTGGTGGTGTGTGGTTGATGCTTTTTATAACAAATTAAGGCATGTAGAGTTGAATTCATATTTTCATATGCTCAATGGGCTAAGGTGATATCTAAATGCTTAAAAAGTTCTTACATGTATAGGGAGAGATTTTGTCTGAATTTTCAATATATCTATCAAGAGAACAGGGTTTGTTTCAGCTCAATTTTTACTTATGGTAGATATAGTTTTCTGTGAGTATTAGAATGTCGAAGGACTTGGTTTTGTAAAAATACCATTCTGTTCCTTTAGTTGCGGTTTTTAAGTAAATAAGTTAATTTATTAATTGGATGCAAATAGCTTAAAGATTTCTGCTTATTTTGGTCAAAACAAATAATTTTATTCAACCAAACGTTATTCAATTTTTAAACAAATAAATTGAAAAACTGAAACTTATAAGCTGCAATCAAATGGTTTTTTTTGTCTGGATTGCTGCTAACTAAACATTTAGCATCATGTGTCCCTAATTATGCAAAATATTGAGACATAATGCTCATCTTCAACTCAAGTACTTGATTGCCACAACTAAAGTAAGATAAGGTTTAAGCCCCGTTATTATCTTGATTTCTCTTTTTTAAGTTTCAGTGATGGAAAAATATATAGAGCATGTAATTGATCATTTATATAATTAAAGTACTATGTTCACAATCACAAAATTAACAAAAATGGTTACTAATATCATGTTATGTTGATAATACTTTTTTGGTAGCCAGATTACGAACTAATATTTTGCACAAAAATCTAACTTTGCCGTACGTGCTAGTCGAAGGATCATCATTATTTTTCCTCGCCAATGTAAAAAGAATCATTCGAAAGAAAAATTTGATTAAAGATCAAGTGCTTTGATTAATGAAGTGGCTAATAATGTAACCTTTTTCTTTTTCTTTTTTTAAACAATAAAATATTAACCAAAGAATCCCTACCCAATGTTTCTTAAAAGAGCCTCAAGCAATAGCCTTACTTAAGCTCTAACCACCCATTGTTCCTACAAACCAAATTTATTATATTATAATCAAATTTTAAATTGTTATAGGGGTTGTTAAAGCACATAGATTAGTATCTCTATAAATGGGTCTACTTGAAGCTTATTATATGTAATCTTTATGCTAAAGATTGTATAATAAATGATAATAGGTGTGTTAGATCTCTTGGTGTACCCTACAAAATGATTTTATTCTTGTAAGCATGCGTCGCTATCTCGATTATTATATGATGCAAGCATACATATATATAGAACCTTAAATCGCGGTTTACCAATGCTAATGATGCTTCTTTTGAGTTCTAGGCTATCTAAATAAAGTCTCTTAATTAAATTAATCATAAAGTCTAATTAATTAATTATTTAATACTTCCTCCTCTTTTTAGTAACATCATTGTGATGTCACTGTTATGCCATTCACTTACGATCTTTTTATTTTTATTTCTTTGAAAAGACCATTCACCAACAATCGAAATATTGAATTTGTGTGAGATAGTTTGCAAATCACTAGTGACTACAAGAAGTTGTCTTCTCCAAAGTTTTTATCTTTTTCAAATGTGTTGAACATGGACAAGCATGGGCTAATCAATGGAGTCTCTTATACACTTAAACACTTAAGAATGACTTATAATGCTGAGCCACTGTTTTATAAGGCGAATCAACTCGATGGTGTTTGAGTCCATAGGAGGTTCCATCAGGTGGAACTTGCAGTCTTACATTGACATGAATTTTTTTATTCTTTTTCGTTCATCATTTTAGGTTCAAGATTTTTTGAAAAATTGAACCATGTTTGGCAATTAAATTTGAAGCTAACTATTATCTTTTTGTTATTTTAATATAAATATATTATATATATATATATATATATATTTAAAAAAGCCATATATGTATGTAGTTTTTGTCTTTCTTTCTAAGTGAAAAGCTAATTTTAGTTGAAATTGCAAACAAACAAGTAATTTGACTTATGATGAGGTACTATGAAGTTTTACTTGTACCAAATTTGATGTTACCACAAATACCGAAGGAAAATCATGATGATGATACCAACCACGGAGTGGCCTTATCATTTGGATGTAATAAGAGTTGTTTTTCTTTTAATAATAATAATAATAATATTAGTTCAACCAAAAATAAATTTTGTAAATTTAGCTTCTTGCCTTTTGGGAATGGTATGCTCTATCGGTGCTAGGGTCCCAATTTGATACAAGGTTTGTACCTACAAGAATAATAATTCGTAAAAATATAGTATTTTTATGTCAAAATATAGTAATTTTTTTTTATAATATAGCAATGATATTGTATTCAATTCTTTTACAAAAACAACTAACATATTATATGACATAACTTATTATAAAAAATTATAATACGTTGAATTCAATATTTATTTTAATTAAAAGTATTAAAATTAATATCATTATTATATTGTACAAAAAAATTTACTATATTTTAATACAAAATTATTATATTTTTAACACGGTTACTTACAAGTCTTGTTTTGAAAATAAGACCTTTTTTAAATTTGTTGTTCATTCTTCTAAAATAGAATTGAACAGGAGACACAAGGAAAGTGCGCAGAGACCGAATTCGTTTTTTCTCTCATTCTACCGTTTCAAATGTACAAACCCTGCAAAAATTGCACCTTGACTCCCAATTTTTCATAAATCGCACCAAAAAAAAAACCCAGAGCGGCTTTAGAGATTGTCAAATATCCTTTTTTTTTTGGCAATTAAGTGTCAAATATCCTTTCACAAATCAATTGAAAAATAAACACAATACAAAGCAACGAAAAATGGGAGTATACAGTATACTTCTTATTCGAGTCGCATGAAAAAGCATAGTTTCATCACGTTTTATACGAAATCAAAAAAGGCAACGAAAAAAGTTACACAATATATAGTGACAAAAAATGAGAAAATACATCTTGTACGAATGTGGCATCATGTTAACAAAACAGGAGACTGGACTTTGACAAATAGTCTAGTTCGATATAGTTCTGCAAAATCAAAAGCCAATAAAAGGACTAAAATATTTTAACATAGCAAATAATGGCATTACTCGGTTCATATTCAATTGATTGCGACTAGGATGAAATTAGTGTAAATTGCAAGGGAAATTGTAACAACCCCAAATGTTAAATGTTTGCCAACGAAATATGTTTAGACTAAATTAGTATGAACAATGACAATTGAGTAAAACAATCAGAAGAAAACACTTTACACACGGAGCAATAGTTCCAATGCAGTATGGTGCATGAAGATTGCTAAAAGGTGATACTTATTGCGCATAAAGGAACAAGGAAATTGCTCAAGACAATTATGTACTTCAATTTTGCCAAGCAAGCACAGCAATCTTTATACTTCAAATGCAGTAGGACAAAAATGGGCATTGATGCCCATCAGTTCAACTGCATAATCTCGATAAACTTCTATAGCTCTACTGTTTCAAATTTAAAGCATCCATAAATATATCCAAACACAGCCAAAATTATTGAGTTGGCTGACTACAATAGAAAGAGCTCCAACCCTCTGGAAAGCAATGAAATATCTCTTCTACCAGCGGTTCATTAGCAGAGAAATCTCAAAAAAAAAACATCAATGAATACCAAAGACAGGTATGATAAAAGATCTTGTAATAAGCGAAAAAGGGGGCTTTAGGTTCATTGCCAATTGCTTAAATTATCGTCAAGTCAGCCCCCAAAACGTACCAAAATTGATTCATTTGCTCATGAGAAACTCAGTTAAGCAAGACCCCTCTGCTTAAAGACATCAAGCATTGCAGCTCCAATCTTTGCCGGAGATTCGACCACTGTAACCCCAGCCTCACGCAGTGTCTTCATTTTATCTTGTGCTGTACCCTTTCCTCCTGATACTATAGCTGCAAACCAGATACAAATATAACAGTATTAACTTATCAATGCTTTTTTAAGCATATGATAGGTACATATCCTTAACCAATCACCAGAATTCATATGCTTCATCTTCAACAAACATAAACCAATCACCAGACTTCAAATTGAAAAATGGTTAGGCAAATTCGATTTATTTATTTATTTATTTATTTATTTTTTCTTTCCATTTGAACACAAAAGTTATTATCATAATGACACAAAGGCAATTTAGATTGACCACCGCATAGTAGATGAAATTAGGGGTACATATCAGCAATGACTTAATAGCAAATTAGCAATAGTATTCAGCATGGTATGGACGGCTGATTTTCATAACTTGCCCAAAGAAGAACATGTAACACCACCTGTTATAAAAGACTATTTCCAGGAAAAACGAGCTGAGGGCAAGTGCAAAATGAAAATAAAACCAGAGCATGAGGACATGCAGAAGAGAAGAAAACCTAAACAAGCAGAAAACTTTGGAGGACTTTACTGGATTAGTCACCAAGGAGCCAATAAATCATACAAATCACACTACTAATTCACTGGGATTTGTGGGGAGGGGAAAAAGAGTATTTGTCCCATGCTAAAAAATGTGCCAACATAATTTTAAATTGGAAGGCGACAAGATGATTTGAACAGAAACTAGGAGAAATGCATACATAGCATAGAACAGCCAAACGATGAACTTAAAAGTTTCTTTCTACCAACCATATCAAAATTATAGTGTCTTACATGGCCTTTTTAAACTAAAAGGCCAATGATCCACCGAAAAAAGAACAATGTGTAACAAAGAGAACAACCAATAATTTGATGTCGTAATTACACTTCCCCACTAATTTCAGTTTACACCTAAATCCATGTTGGCATTCCTATATACCCTTTGAGGATCAACTCTCTTCAAGAGGTATAAAATTCAAAACTTAATAAATATAAAACAAACTTCAGTATCTCATGGCAGCTGTGATGACTAGCAGTGAGCACTCCTGAAGATTGATTTAAGCACATAAAAGCAATGTCTTGCCGGAACATGGTATACAAGGAATATCACAAAGGAACAACCATATAACTGAACCAGAACACTCAAACAGTGTAGCAACAAAAAGAACTGTCATTTCTCAAGAGGAGAGTACTTCAACGGTAAACTCGCCAGGAGACGAGCTTTGATAAGGAACTATTCGTACCAAAACCCCTTTTGTTTTCTTTCTTTCATTTTGTCTTGCTAATAAAAATACACCACATAAAAGAGATGGAAATTTAAAATATAATACCTCCAGCATGACCCATACGCCGGCCAGGTGGTGCAGTGAGCCCAGCAATAAAACCAACAATAGGCTTTTCAGTCCCACTTTCCTGTTTCAGTCAAAAACAATCACAAGCTCAGTTTCCAACACAACAGCAAACAGAGGCCAATATTTTTTACTGAATTCAGCATCTTCCTTGCACCATATTAAGGCTTTACTAGTATTATTAGCTTCATCCAACTCCTCACTTAAGCATATATGATAGTCCCTAATACTACGATATAAAAGCAATGTTTGGAAGTAATTCTTTACAGTACAAGTTATTTGAAGAGCTAACTACATATTAATTATTTCCGTTATGGTACCACCCAAGTGGAATTGACAATTGGTACAACCCTTTGAACTTATGTTACCCGGAACGCAGGTCTTCCCAGAAAGCAGGATGAAAACTGAAACGTGGTACGCCACAAGTTGTAAAATGTTGTACTGTATGGTTAGCCCTCTAAAAGTTACCCTAGCATATTTGAGGAAATTATATGAAGTTTTAGTTGACATCCAATTTATCCTAGCTTAACCTCCCATAATTGTCCATGACAAAATGATATTGTTTTGTAATATGGAGTTCAATGTTTTCAAACTTCAAAAAATAGAAATAACATCAAAGTTTTACTTATCGGTGTGGGATTTCTCTTTGGGAAATTTGTAAGCATACAATTGTATCAGGTTGCTCCGGTTCGCTATGTTTGGCAATTTGGAGCGGAGGTGTACCACATTTTGGAACGTACATACCAAGTAGCAATTCGCTATGAAATTAGGGAAGTCGGTACCATAGCTTTGAACCATGAATCAATGCACAGGATAGTAGTCTGATAAATGATAACATGATAAGAGGGGCTATACGGTTGTAGAAGCATTATCACTTGTGAGTTTGAGACAACCCTCCCCCTGCCTATGGACTTTGATGAAGCAAAACAAAAATGACATGCGACTTTGGTCAATTCTCATGGCAAAAAATCTCATCATTTATATACTTCATAATCCAACCAGCCATAGAAATTATAAAACACATGGCAGACTATAATAATCTCGCTATTTATAATTATCATAGTTGCTCCATATTCAATCTCTCCTGAAATTGATATTGGAGATATTCAAAGCCCTAACTTAATTATCTATAGGTTAGGGTCACCCACATCTTCATTGCGACTTAAAGATCACGGGCTCGTCTCCTTAGAAACAATTTCTCTTGAAACAAGGGCAAGGTTGCATACGTCATACCCTTCTAGACCCCACAATGCGAGAGCTTTATACACTGGGCCATCCATATATATGCATATATGGAAAACTATAATAACTAAGCAGTCTTTTTCGGTTTTCACTAACAATTACACTCCCATTCAATCAATCTGTCCCATACACAAATCATTACTCACCTTTATAAGTGTTGCAGCATCCTCTTCGGCTGTACCACCTATCTCACCAATAAGAATGATACCTGAAATGCAACAGTAACACTTTTTCAGACCCCGATAACAAACTCAATATTTCTTTATTGGTTAGTGAAGATTTTTCCAGCAAGTTTCTTCATATCTTATGTTCGGCCATACTAAAAAAACTACCAAGTGTAGAATAAATATTTTTCTATCTCAGATACTTGTTAGTGCTTCTTTTAATGAAGTGGATAAGACCCCAACCAAGTCGGGCCACGGTCCACCATGTTTGATTTGTATCTCATGCTATAATTTTTGCACGTAAACATGGAAAATTTTCATACCTTTTATAAAACAAATTAAATTTGCAAACCAGTGTTAGGTAAAAAAAAAAGTAACAATTCAGACCATGGATTGGTAGAGAAATCTAAAGAAATGTTCAACACAAAATAACAGCTAGGTAGATGCAATCACTAAACCAAGTAGAGGGGAGTGCGAATACACAGAACAAATTACGGTGTGTAGTTTGCAGCGAAGCAAGAAGAATATGCCCCAAAAGCATAACCAACCATTTGAAAGACTAAGAATAATTTAATCTGCAAGAACTTCAAAATTTCAAAGCCACGGTGTAGGCTAGAGATACTTCACATCGTCAATGTATTTTTCTTTCAAGAAGCAAAACGAATATAATTTAAAGCATTAAAATCTTCAGATTTATTCAAATCATATTTGGGAATACTTCTTTGATGGTCTCTGATTTCCACAGGTTAAAGTTCAAGTGTGCCCTCCCTCCGCCTAAAAATTTCACTTTCAGACGAATCTCACTCAGTAAACCAGTACCAGAGAATTATGTGCATTCATATGAAAAAGAAAATTTAGTCTCCATCCACACAGAAAATTATACACAAAAAGAATTCCATATTCAAAGTCTTGGCAGACTAATAGTAATAATATAGGATTATTTCAGCATGTATCAAAAAGATTTAGACATTCCATTTTATTGACTGGCAACCGCCGTGCAAGTGGCTTTAAGGCTGATGTGATCAGATTATTAGGCGAGTTCATATATAAAAAATAAAAAGCTGGAAAAGTTAAACCTTCAGAATTTTCACAAGTCTAAACCTCATTAATCTCATGTAGGAAAAGCTTTGATCAGGAAACATATATCTTGTCATACTACTCATACAAACTGCAACCAGTGTATAGGAACTTATGTTAAAACTTTACATGCACGATAACACATCAGATTCAAAGTTAATATAAGTTCAAATAACTGACAAGGCTTGGTTGGTTTTATTTATCTATTTCACGATCAACCTATATCCCAAACATTTGTAAATGCTCCCAGCAAAGTGCGTATTTTGTTCATGATTAACCAAAATTGGAGCACCGGAAAGGATATTTAAGGGAAAAAACCAATGCCTTTTGTGGAAGCATTTTAAGTACACTACTGGCAACAGTAATTAGCTTCAAGGATGAATAAACAATCCACATGTAGTATAAGACGGAAAGAAAGATCTGTTTCATCTTAGATCATACCTTCCGTCTGGGGATCAATGAGAAATTTCTCTACGCAATCAACAAAGTTGGTTCCATTAAATGGATCACCACCAATACCGACACAGGTTGATTGCCCAAGGCCAACAGCAGTGGTTTGGAAAACCTATAGAATGTTCAACAATCAAACAAAAGCTTCAGTATTATCAAACAACTACAGAAAGCCTAATACCATGGGTATCCTCACTGTTAAGATAAATAAAAAAAACACGCCTTAATCTCAAGAATTTGGGTATCCACACTTAATGCGGGAACGGAAAAGAATTCTGCACAATCGGCTTATAGATCCAAAATCTGGATTTATATTTAGTTAATCACAAAATAAG
>MKEJ01013426.1:0-17406 GCA_001753735.1 Embelia ribes
CCCTCCCAGACCCCGCAATGTGGGAGCTTTATGTACTGGGTCGTCCATATATATTAAAATACGTACCAAAAGTAAACTTAAAGTTTGACAGCTCATATAAGAGTTCCTCCTAGCTATTTTTCAGTGTTTTGTGTTGTTTCCTAGGCAACTTCTTTCTTTATTCCTTGGTATTAGAATATAGAAATTAACTAAACTTCACAAATAGCAGAAAGTTTGCTTACTTTGAAGCAGTTTTTCCATCCAATATGCATTTTGAGGATTCATCCATGACCACATCTGTTGGAGGATCATTTGCAACAAGAGCGGTAAAAGCAGGTGTCTGGGCAACAAGTAAGGGAGTAGCAGGAGCATCTGGGTTGGCCTTTAGTTTCAAGGTCTTTGATTTTTCTCTGGGATTTTGGCCATTGGCAACACTCATATTTCTCCATTTGTCCTGTGTTGTAATGACAATGAAGATTTTGCTTGAAACAACGTTTGAATGACATTTTACAAGTCTCTAGGTAAAGCAATGACCTTCCAAGATTACAAACAGAAATTCTGATACCTAATAATATGAAAATTTTTGCCTCATTAGCCTATTAGAAGATCTCTACACCTACTTCCAGGATGCATAGTTGACCTATAAGTAACACAGATGTACAAACAACCTATTGTTTTATCATACTGTCATGTACATATCCTCTGACTTAGATTAGGATTGGCCATGAGCCGAGCTCCTTGCGAGCTACTAGAGCTCGGTTTGATAAATGCTCGGCTTGAGCTCGGCTCAAATATAAACAAACCGAGCTCAAGCTCAATTTTAAGCTTGATAACTTTACGAAACAAGCTAGAGCTCAATTTTTAGCTCAATAGCATTAACAAGCCAAGTTTGAGCATAGAATAACTATGAAATTAGGATTTAAAACAATGAAACTTACCATAATAGAAATTATTAAAAATTACATAAAAATATACCAACTTATCATAATATAAATTATTAAAATTATATACCTATATATCAATTTACTATAATAGAAATTAGTAAAATTAAATTTCATATAAGATTATATACAACCCCTAAATATACATATATATCTCTGCATAACAATAAAATAGCTTATCATAATAGAAATTACTAAAATTATATTTAAAAATCAAAATACTAATAGTAAAAAAATATTTTTATAAATTGATTTCTACCAATCTAAAATTCTCTATAAATTTTTAAAATATTATCCCAATCAACATTAATTTTTTTTTAAAAATTCCATAGTAAGATTTTCACATACTTAAAATTAACATAGACATCATAGTATAACACATACCAATCGATCTTTTATAAATTTATAAATAATTAAAAAAAAAAAAGAAATACAAAAGATATCATATCGAAAAGCAAATTATCAAAACTAATTTAATAAAATAATTAAAATTAATATGATACAAAAAAGAACATAATACACACGACTCGCGCATCACGCGGGCTACACTAGTGTATATAAAAGTTATCCCCTCCAACTATATTTGCTCTAATCGCGACGTTTGTCCGTACATAGCTTGACAATTGTCCCATTAAATTAGCACTTTAAAACAAGAAAACTTACCATTATAGAAATTATTAAACTAAATTCCCTATAATATCACACACAACTCTAAGATATACATATATATTTCTACATAACAATAAGATAACTAATCATAATAGAAATTATTAAAATTATGTTTAAGAATCAAACTATTTTTAGGAAATAAATAATTTTATAAATTGATTGATTCCAACAAATCAAAGATTCTACATAAAATTTTAAAATATGAGCCTATCGGACAATAATTTTTTAAAATGCTATCATAACAAGATTTTCATATGCCTAAAACTAACCTAAATAGACATTAATTTTTTGTAAAAATATTATCATTGTATAAATTCTACCGAATCCAATCTTTTATAAACCTATAACTAATTGTAAAAAAAAAAAAGAAAAGAAATACAAGATGTCATATAAAAAAAAAATCAAAAATAATTTTATAATAATGATTAAAATTAATATGATACAAAAAAAACATAGTACATGCAACCAGCGCATCGTGCGGGTTGCACTCTAGTATATACGTATGCATGTATATGTCATTTAATTTTTATAAAAAATAAAATCAAACTTGAAATAAATATTAAAACATCCTGATTAAAATTCAAATTTCCTATATTAAGTACCACCATCGATTAGTTATAATTCATCAATATTTAACCTTTTTGAATTTGAAGTTTAACCCCCAAATTATCAAGCATGCATTAACAATTGACACTTTTCGGGATTAAATATGTTATTTGCAAAATTTTGCATGAAGTGGAAGGACATCTAAATAAAAAAATTAAAGAGAACCTCAAAGTCAGGCAAGATTAGCTATAAATCAAGTGGTTCACGAACTGTTAGAGCTCGGCTTGAGTTCGGCTCGAATGTTAACGAGTTGAGCCGAGCCAAGCTCGAGCCAGATATTTTTTTCACCAACCCGAGCTTGAGCACCCCAAAGCTCGGCTCGTGGCCAACCCTAAACTCAAGGCAATAGCACAAGTAATACTGAGACAAATATATACTTTCAATAAAATTGATGTATAAACTACTGAAAATTCATCCCAGTCAATGAACTTTGATTCAGACAAATGCTCAAATATCTAGCAAATAAGTCAATCTACAAACTAAAGCCATTCAATATTACCTGTGCAGTAAGCGACTTGATCACTTCTTTTGCTGCTTTGCATTTTGCAGTTTCTTCACCAGCAATTGCTATAGCCTCCTTCAGTTGTTTAGTGGTTCTTTCCAACTCTAATTCTTGAAGTTGTGCTTTCCGAGCAAGGTTTTCCACCTGATACAAGAAAAGTATCAATGAGACAAAAAGTACAAAAGGTCCCACATCACAGTCATGCAGGTGCTTGTCAGGTAATTAAGTAATCGTGTTTCATATGCATCATTTGGCAACAGATTCTATGATAATGGTGAGTTGGTGACTCATCTTAACAATTTAGGAGTTACCAGCCTCTTTCCTGCACTAAAATTTCATATTATGTGTTACCCAAAACCTAAGTCCTCAAGGATCTCAATTCTCACTCAAAATAAAAGGTTTCATAAATTACAAATTTGAAGTCAAAATGGCAACCTACATAATCAACAAATTGATGGGAAAAAAAAAAAAAAAAACAGCTAACGAAAGACTCAAAAAATGTGGATTTACCCCGAGAAAGTTTTAGCAAATTTCATTATAATTGGCAGATGATTCCATAGTTGCCCATCCAATGATCAAACTTAAAATTTAATGGACTATAGTAAAACAACAAAATAGAAACAAGATAGAGTGCGTACCTGAGTTCTTAATTTTATAACTTCTTGGTTAAGGCTATCATTTGTCCTCGTAGCATCATCCACAACAATTTTTGGAGAGGTGAGTCCACCTAGTGTAGGAGTTGGTGTGGTGGAACGAGGTGGGCTAGGCCGTCTCGATATAGGCGATGTAGCTCGAGAAACAATTCTTGATCCAGGTACAGATGCCGAGAAGAACTTCTTCGATGACCCAAATACTGGATTAAAAGATTTAGAGATATTAAGAGCTCCCCATTGAGAGCCGCCATTCGGAACAGGTGATACACGACTGCTACTGAACTCTAGTTTCTTGTTCCTCTTAGAAGAACGAGTTTCAACCTGCTTCAAGGTGTCCATTGAAGCAAACCTAGCAAGATGGGGACGGGATCTTATGTCCAAATTATCATCTTTGTCCATTACTTCATTTACTCCCTGAGTTATGCTTCCTCTCCTACTCATGGAAGACTGCGACGAAGCATCAGTTTGAATGGCTTTCTTCAGTTTACTAAAACAATTATCACAAACCCTATAAGGTTTGTGAGGGTTGGGCGCCATTGAAGCTTTGAGTGATTTCTTGCCGCTGCAAGAGTGACAAAATACAAGCCCGCAATTGTAACAATTGTGACGTTTTCTTTTGAAGTTAAATGGCTGACGACAACCAGAACACATAGACTGATCAACCCCTGACACCCACTTATGAAGGCAGATAGCAGCAGTAAAATGGGTACCACAAGCTACGCTTTTGACTTGCTTGTCTCTAAGAGCTTCAACTAAAGTGGGTGAGTTTCTATCATTTGTATCACCATGACCCAATCTACCATTTGCCCCCTTGCCCCAAGTGTAGACTTCAGTTCTTGAGGTCAACACTGCAATATGATAAGCACCGCAAGCAATCTCCTCCACGAAACACTTGGACAGCTTCTCATCAACACGAGTGGGAAACTTACCATCAGCATGAGGAATTCCAAGCTGGCCATAAACAGGACTACCCATTGTGTACACATGTCCAGTGGTTGTAAGCGCAATGGTCAAGCTATGACCACAAGACACTTGGCAAAAGTTGGGTTCAACAAGAGCTGCTACACAGGTAGGCACCAGTTTTGCTTCCTTGTCACCATGCCCTAGTCGACCTTTGTCCCCATCTCCCCACGTAAACAGCTTCCCTGAAGAGCAATTGCTGGAACTTGAATTCCCCACCATGACTTCCACGACTGCAGCAGTATGCCAAACCCCACAAGCTGCTCGAACAGTCCGCAAACCCTTTAACAAATCTACTTCCCTGGGTTTTGAGACACTTCGGCGATCTCCGTGACCCAAAGCACCGAAAGTTCCATCACCAAAGGTAAACAGTTGGCCAGCGGAGGTCACAACAGCAGTGTGCCAAGGCCCACAGGAAATCGATGAAACGTGAATACCCTCCAATGGCCCATTCACCCTTTTAGGAACCCAGTGACTAACTTCGTTGCCATGACCAAGAAGGCCAAAATGGCCATCTCCCCAAGTGTATAAATCGCCGGAGAGTGTAACAGCACAAGAGTGATTCTCTCCACATGCTACAAGCTCAATGTTCGTATGGCTGAGAGCATCTATGAGCTTTGGATGTAAAACATCTGAATCGACCCCGTGGCCAAGCCTACCACCTGATTCCTCTCCCCACGAGAAAATCTCTCCCTGTTTGGTAACTAGAGCGGCATGCTGTCCTCCACAAGCTATATTTTGAACATCCAACACTACTGCGGATTCCAATGCTTTGGGCAACAAAGCATCCATTTTAGCACCAAAATTACTTCCAACCCTGTGAATTCCACCACCAATTACTCCATCCCCAGTCCCTTCCCCCCAAATAAAAACATCCCCCAGGGCGTCACCGTCATCATGACCGGACCCCTGGCTTGATGTGCTAACAGCACTTGATAAACTAACTCTAAAAGCATCCATTCCCATTCCTTTCATATGACCGTGCATGCTATCTGAGCCGCCTGATGATAAAGAATGGGCAGAAGCACTAGCAGAGTCTGGAAGGAAGAAATTCTTTGGAGGCTTGGAATATAATATGGCATCCGAGAATGTCTTCTCCATGCCATTTTTGGGAGGGCTTTCATATGGACTATGAAGGCGAAGCTGATCTCCTCCATCCTGAATTGAGCAACAAATATTCAATTGGAATTTCTGAAGGAAATTAAGTTCAAGAAGAACGTTTTCCATGTGTACAAGGAAAAACCTCACCTTCTGCAAGCTATCACCACTTCCAAAAGGAGAATGCAAAGGAGAACTTCTTCTTGTGTATGTTCGAGGACTATTGGCTTCTGATGGGATCCCATCACTCCTTGATTCTGTTCTCCACTTCCGCTGATGGCTACGTGAAATCAATGTTTTCAAGCCACTAAACCAGACTTCAGCTTCATCTTTGTCCTTACAAATCTGGATAAAGAAACCACATTAATGAAGAAATATCACCATGTGCCAGTAAAGAATAGAAAGGAATAAGGAGTACAGAGATTACAGACTGCAACTGAAAATAAATGGAAAGGAATAGCTAAGCTGAAAGTGATTCTTACCAAATCCAGTGACCTGTCATTGTACATGAGAGAAAAGGATTGGTACTCTTTCTCAGGCCGCGGATACCGTTGAAAAATAGGCTGAAAGATACAGGGAATATAAATCAATTTTGGGGCAGCCTTTAATAACAGGAAAATACACTTCTATGAGGAAGCACCAGATTAGAATCAACTATTTTCTGAAAAGCTAACAAAGGAAGAAAACTTACGGTTCGTTGCCCTGAGATAATTTTGGTTACATGACTTAGTTTTAGGTGTTTCTCTTCTTTCCCTGAGAACCATATTAGTACAGTTTCATCCTGAAAGAAGAAACACAATCACTCATTCGCATGATGTAGGCTTCCAGAACAAAATCTCATATTGCTAAGAGCACATAAATCAGTGAAAGTGTTGTATACTGTATACAGATGAAGAAAGCAGGACGAAGATATGCATAACATGTTCTTCATGCAAATTATCTATTTGCATAAGCTACTATGCTTTAGAGCTTTGAAAAATATGTGGTGGCGGGGTTCAGGAATTTACTGACATGAATAGTAGATAAATTTAGAAAGAAGCCAATCTCAATTACTGCCAACCATATCTTCTTATCTTCTTATGCATATAAAAGTTGTCCCCTCCAACTATATCCGTTCTAATTGCGACATTTGTCTACACAATTGCTTGACATGTGTTACATTAAATTAGAATTTTAAAACAATAAAACTTACCATAATAGAAATTATTATTAAAATTATAAACATATACATCAACTTACCATAATATAAAACTAAATTTTCTATAAGATCACGCACAACCCCAAGATATACATATACATATACTGTTGCATTACTATAAGATCAACATATCATAACAGAAATTATTAAAATTATATTTAAGAATCAAAATATCTCTAGGAAATAAATATTTTTATAAATTCTGACCAATATAAGTTTCTCCAAAATTTTTTAAAATATTATCCTAATCAATATTTTTTTTAAATATTATTATAATAATACTTTCCATACCTAAATTAACCTAAATAGATATTATTTTTTCGTAAAAAAATTATCAAAGTATAAATTGAACCGAGTCCAAATTTTTCCAAAGTTACAAATAACTAAACAAAAAAGAAGAAACACAAGATGGAATATCAAAAAAAAAAAATTATAAAAAATAATATAACAAAATAATTAAATTAACATAATACAAAAGATTTTAAAATATTTCTAGGAAATAAATATTTTTATAAATTCCTACCAATCTAAGTTTCTCCAAAATTTTTTAAAATATTATCCTAATCAATATTTTTTAAAAATATTATTAAAATAAAATTTTTACATACCTAAAATTAACCTAAATAAACATAATTTTTCCAAAAAAAATTATTATAGTATAAATCGAACCGAATTCAATCTTTTACAAAGTTATAAATAACTAAAAAAAAATACAAGATGGAATATCTTTAAAAAAAAAAGAAACAAAATTATCAAAAAAAATATAACAAAATAATTAAAATTAACATAATACAAAATGAACATAATACACACTACCAGCGTATCGCACGGTCTGCAGTCTAATTAATATAAAAGTTGTCCCTTCAGCTATTTTTTCTCTAATTGTGACGTGTCCGCATAATTGATTAGCATGTGTCTCATTAACTTATTGACATGTGTCTCACAAATTAATGATTTTTAGAGATAATTAATTTTAGAAATATTATTAAAATGGAATTACTACAAATCTAAGATACCCAATCTTCAAAACATTATCCCAATAAATACTAATGATTTATAAAGATTATCGTAATAAAATTATCACCAAACTAAAGTTCATCAAATAAACATTTTTTCTCTTAGAAAGTAATAGAACCATTGGAAAAAAAGAAAAAGCTAAAGATACTATACAAAAAATAAAAAACTGTCAAAAAAATAAAAAAAAAGATTACAAAAAACCGAATCTAATCATACAAAAACGAAATTTTTTACAAGCAATCCGTGCATCACGCGGGCTCCATCTAATGTTGCATGGAAATTGGAAAAATAACAGTGTCTTGGCCATAATCATTGTCTAAGATATCAAACAAAATCCATCACATTAACAGCAATCCCCAGTTGTATCCGCTTTACTAGTAATCCTTGAAACTACCGTGTGGTTAAAAAGAAAATGAGCAGAAGTTCAAAAGCATATGCAGAAGACAAACATAAAGAAAACAAACTTACATTTGCTAACCGGAAGGGGCAAAACTTTGGTTTTCCTCTTCTTCCATACTTCAGCAGATATGCCCCTTTTTTAAGAGCAGTGATTGCCTGCCATTAAAACAAGCCAGAACTATAAATAATCATCAAGCTCAGGCATTCACAACCATGGAGAAAGAAACTTTCAAACTGGCATGCACTCGCATATTGACAAATACAAAGTCGAAAGGAAATTACAAATAATTGCAGCTTCAGAAGGTGCTTCAAAATTAACAGGATTACAACTGTCCATGCAGAGAGCGCCGGATGCAGAATTCTAGTAAAAATTTTGATTCCATTAGTCTAGACTCCCTATTGTAGAATTGTAGACTTAGTGTATTTTAGATCACTTGACTGAGCATGTTCGAGTCTTCGAGATGACTCTTTAGAACACACAAGTTGAACTGTGGACTATGGTTTTAGGGCAAAAGAAAGATAATCAGAAAGAGCAAGCCACTCATTCCGAAAGTTCACGAAAGAAGACAGAAGACTCTGGTTATTCCACAGGAAGAAGAGGAAATGGAAAGAATCCCTTACAAAATCAATAGAGCACTCTAAATCGTCAAAAGTATCTACATTTATCTCAAGGATGCTCGAGAATGCACAAATAAGAAAAAAATATCTGATGCATGCCTTCCTGATCTGCTCAATCAAACCTCTTTAACAAAGAAAAGGAACTTAAAGACCCTATGACAAGACCCCGAAAAAATCATTGTTCGAACCATCTCTATCCAAAAACTACTGCAGATAACTACTTGGCGGGTTCTCCACTGACTTTTCATTAGAAGTGCTGATCAAACAAATCCAACCTCTCTCCGGCTTCAATTATCCACAGTGGAGAATCAAAACCCAAAACTGTTGTCCATGGGGAAGAAACGCCCCACGGAAGCCCAATATCTCTAGACGCCTTCCATAGAGAAAGGCATCTAATTTCTAGAACAAAAAAAAGATACTAAATGATCTACCCATAGCTACCAGGAAATGCTTTGCAACTGAAATACTCGTTTCTCCCAGAATTGTTTCTTATACGGGAGCTATTTGCTTCCTAAAATATTAATGGAAACTCTCTTTCGAGAAGTTCCTGCCTACTAGAAAACTCGCAAAAAAAAAAATATATGCTTAATCACTTGTACTAAAATACTATAACTATTTATAATATTACTATAAGTACGTAATTTCAAAATATATATTCATCTTTATAACTACATGTATATTTTGAATGCAGTATACTAAGTTTCAGAACTCCGCCTATGTATTTCTCGTAAATATGTAGTCAGTTCCAAACCTAGATAAAGGAGGGTGGCAGTAGGTGTATGACGGCCAGCCAACAAAACTAGTCACATCTCATGGGTACGATCATATCAACATTTTGAACCGGATCCCATAAGAACTCCAAAGTTAACCGTGATTAGGTGAGAATGGTACTAGATGGGTGACCTCCGGGGAAATCCTCGTGTTGCACCCTGTGAATAGCGGGCTTTGGCAAGAATAGTACTAGGATGGTTAGCCTCCTGGGAAGTCCTCAAATTACGTGCACCATTTTACCGACCCCAAATTCTTGGAATTAAAGCTTGATTGAAGAGTAAGAAGAAGAAGAAGTACACTAATTTTCCGATAGAGCCATATATTAAGTATTTATTTGATTATTCATAATATCACCGCTTCCTGTTTTCCTAATATTTTTAAGGTCATTTTTCCCTGTTCCATTTCCAGTATCATTTCTGCTTCTGTTTCTCAGTCTGGCAATTATGGATCTACCCTGCTAAGGACTAAAGACCACAACAACTTGTCCCCCATCTGTCTAACTGAGGAATAATTCTAATTCCTGATGTGAAAACTGTTACGTAGGTCATTATCCAATCTTGAAGTTCCTCCTAAGCAAGAGACAGCTGTTACCAGGGGAAAAAGGAAGGTTAACTTGAAGATACTGGTGAAAATCTATTGTAATAGTCTAGTGTCGTAACAACTTCTAGAACAAAAAAAGAAAAAAAAGAAGCGAGTACCAAAGGATCTACCACTTTTAAGGACTGAAGACCACAACTTCACCACTATCTGACTAACTGAGGAACAATCCTAATTCCTAATGAGAAAAATGTTGCTATAATCAAATCTTGGAATTTCTCCTCAGCAAGAGACAGCTAATACCAGGGGAAAAAGGAAGGTTAATCCAAAGATACTCATGAACATCTATTATAATAGTCTACTGCCATAACAATTATCAAGTCGGATACAGGTGTGAATCCATATAATGGCAAACCAACTTCTACTATCATAAATGACAAGATCAAAATCATCACCATCTCTGCTCTTATGAACCATAAATGAGAACCCAATGCTCACAGTTTACTCAGCAAAACCAAAATATTAAATATCTATGGAATTATATGAGTAACAAACCACCTGAAACTGCATAATGGCTTAGAACCAAATCAAACAAATTATATACGAATGAACTGCAACAAATTCAAAGACAGAAAAATGAAGAGTCGTATCTACCATTATTTTAAGCCAACAACTTGCAGTATAATTTTCCTAAATAGATCATATTTCATAGCTAATTGACAGCTAACCATGCACATCCCAGATAAATGGACAGCCAATAAGCTATGAAAAGTTGCAACAGGAGTTTTCAATCTGATGTAACTGAGCCTTTTAACCCCTTTGAGTTTCTAAACTACTACTTTTCATTCCATTGGCAATAGTTACCACTCCAATGAATTCGCCATGTCAGTGTTTCATAGCAAGCAGTCGGAAGTTCTAAAATACTGAATCATTCTAGCCATTATCCCTAGTAATTGCCAATCCATTTCTTATGCCTAATCATACCCAATATCATAAATTATAGCATCACGTATTAAAGTACAATCACACTCTCTCATACTTCCAACACAAGGGGAAACAAAACTGTATTTGTAACTGCCTGAGCCTCCACATGGTACAATAGTGTCAGCTTTGGGCGCAGTTATCCATGCAATTCTAAAACTTCTCAAGGGTCACAAATCCTAGAATGCTCCAGCACAATCACGCTTAAATAATAGTGCCAACCATATTCGTTATCCATATGAATTCAAAACACATCGTACTAATACATATATACCACATCTATATCCCACACCCAGGCGATGCAGGACGAGTGGTTGCCATCCTCGCCAATACAATAGCTTGCCCATCGTGACAGTCTGTCAATGTGATAGCTCGCCCAACATTCCTCTGCCCGCCCACACATGACCGCCAGACCAGACACGACACTACTCATCTACAATCACTTCAATTTTTCCACAAACATTTCACTACTTGGTCTTATCTGCTCTATTATTTCGAGAAATTAGACATACACAAACATAATTTGACGAATATAACCACACAAAATCAAATAAATAACAAATAAATACACCTGCTCAATGTCCCTTTCAGCTGGACCCCCGGCCCTGCTATTCTCCGCAGCCATATAGTATCTATCTCGAAAACCTAAAAAAAGTCTCAACTCCCGCTCATCAATTCCTTCGGCTAAACTAACAAAACAAGTCCAATCCGCGAACTGTGAGCTCAAATTCGCCCCTTAGCGATCCACTCGATCAGCAGTGATACGTATATCGACGTATATATACAAATTAACAATGTAATTGAACAGCTTCACAATCACAGTCACTATTAGGTTATCGATGTGGACAAAAACTTTACTGATATCGATGATTGAGCTGAGCTGGAGAGAGAGAGAGAGAGAGATTGGGGACTTGGGATCAAGGGGAAAAGTGTAGGGGGAGAAGAGAATCTTCGATCTGGTGAAATCAGCACCAGAGCTCAGATGAATATAGAGACAGATATAGATTATAGGGCGAGAGAGATACAGAGAGAAAGAGAGAGAGTCAGGGTGTGGTGGACTCCAAAAGAGTATAAAAATCGGGTGTGTCTCACTGGCTATTTGCCTAACCTGACCCAACCGAAATAACAATAACCCCAAAATAATAAGTTTCTAAACATTAGTACTATTATAATTCTATTTATTGTTTTTCGGTGATCTGTTTCAACAAAACTAATTTTAAAATAAGGTAGACACTCGTTATTTTTATTCTAAATTTCAGACATTAATTTATATTTTAGGATTTCAGTATAAATTTATAATCTAAGGAAGAAAACAATAGAGTGGTGGGAATACTCTTACAATGATTTTTTTTTTTTTTTGGATCAATTTCTTATCCATTTTTCGAAAAAATGAAAGGCGGAATGCATTTGAAATACGATACACATACTGTTTATTATGTGTCGAGAGTTTACAGATGTCCACATGGTTAAATCATGTGCATGATTCTTGATCAAGGAAAGAACAATAACAAGTTGAAAGTAAAACACACAAACCGAATTTTCGACTTATGTCAGATTGGGTTACATCGTGTTTACCACTTAGCAAAGTCCATAGTCTTAATAAACTAGTATGAAGTTAGTGTAGGTTGTATGCAAAATATTTTATTTTTAAATTGTTAATTTCAATTTTTCATGATGTTATTTTCATTTTTTATTTTTTTTTGCATTTTTTTTAGTTTTATATTTATTTTATAATGACTTTTTTTAAGAGTAGGAGATGAATAAATTTAATAAAAAATTTCCTACCCATGAGACAAAGGAGTTAATTGTTTTTAGAAACATTGGACAAAAAATTAATTATTTTTAATTTTGTATTATTTTTAATCAATTTATATTTAATTACACTTAGAGTAATTCTATTATGTTAATAATTCCACATGAAATAATTTAATTTTAATATGTTTAATTTTTTAAGAAGTTTAGGTTTGACGAAATTCTAATATGATAAGTTTATTATTTAAAACTTATTAATTTATGGAAAATGTATCAATAATTATATGGATACTTGCTAAGAATATATCGAAAATTGTTGAATGACAACTTTTTATATAATTCTCCAACTTAAATAAACTTCATCTTTTTTGTTTTCCTATAAATTTGTTCAAATATATATTTTAATGATAACTAAAATAGATAATTAATTTTATTAATTCTCATTTGATATGTTAATTATCTTTCAAAGTTGTGTAAAGTTTCAAATTAGCTTGAAGAAGGAAATTGGAACAAAATCGAGCTCAAAAATAGAAAACATAAGCCAACAGTTGATTGTCAGGAGCCTAACATCCGACGATCAAACCGTCTGCCGACGGTTTAGAGGTTGACAGCCGACGGACGCGTGACAGCCGATGGTCAGCCCTTCAACAGCCGACGAACGTATGCTGAATATCAAGGATTTTGGTTTTTGCCATCATTCGAGATTGAACTGCCTTAACTTGCACCAAGCTCAAACACTATAAATAGAGAATGATGAAGAGAGTTTTTTATTATTAAAAGCAACAATCATCTATCTACTTCTCTCTCTTATTTGCTTTCATACTTTAGCTTCAAAAGCCTTGTACTTTCACTTCCAATTATATGCTCATAGGCTTTCTTAGCTCTTGATAAATAGCTCAAAGTGGTATTCATTTTGAAGTATTGTATTATAACTTGAGGGGTTGTATAAAGTAGAGAAAGGCTAGCATTTGAAGAGCAAGCATTTGGTGTAAACAATTTTGAGTAAATGAAACCTAAAGAAATGCTTGGGAGGGTGGACGTAGGGGATCAACTGATATTTGGCCGAACCACTATAAAACTTTATTTACAATTTCTTCCCTTATCTTTTACTTTTATTTATTGGGTATATTATATTCATTCGTGTTTTAATTTTTTATAATTTCTTTAAAAAAACAATTCACCTCCCATATTGTTTGCTTAAGGGATAACAAGCGGTATCGGAGTAAAGTCTCTTATTTTTAAAACTTAACAGTTTTTGAGCAAAAATCCATAACAAACATGATACCTACTTTTGTTCAAGAAAAAAACTCTATTTTCAAACCTCCATTTTTTGACGGATCAAATTATGCCTATTGAAAAAAAGCATATGGAAAATTTTCTATGTTAAAGGGATATGGAGGAATGGAAAGTTATTAAAAAGGGGTATATTTTTTTTAAGAAAAATGGTTCCATAGTTGAAATTGAAACATGGATGATACAAAGGCCAAGTCCTATTCCCAAAATTGCAAAGTCATGAACTCTTTAATATGTATTTTTTCTTAAAAAGAGTTCAACAACATTTCTTCTTGTCAAATGGCAAAGGAAATTTAGGATAGGCTTGAAACCATGCACGAGGGGACTAGTCTTATAAAAGAATCCAAAAGAAGCATACTATCCCATCAATATGAAATGTTTCATATGCTAAAAAACAAAACTATTCCCCTCAAACATGAAAGATTTGTTAAGATTATTAATTTTTTAAAATGTCTAGGAAATGAATATTCTAACAAAGAAATGTGCATGAAAGTATTATGCAATCTACGTCGCAGCTGGCTCCCCAAAGTCACTGCACTCATTGAGGCATAAGACTTTGAGACATACATTCTTTAGCCACCTACGAAATCAACCTTGAAGGGTTGAAAAATGAAGAGGGAAAACAAAGAAGAAAAAGGAACGAGGAATCACCTTAAAAAACACCTCACTAAAAGAAAGTGATGAGGAATCAAGTGAAGATGAAATGACTCTCCTTGCCAAAAAATTCAGCAAGTTCTTGAAATTCAAAAAGAAATGAGGAAGACGCTTTCAAAATATGGGTAAAGGCGAAACAAGCAAAAGCTGCATCAAATGCTGCAACTGTAATAAGCTAGGCCATATCATGCCAGACCATATCATGGTAGATTGTCCCACAAAAATTGAAGAAAGAAAGAAAGACAGAAAAAATATCAAAAGAAGAATAACGCAATGGTTGTCGCATGGGGAAGTAGTGACGAGGAATCAAACTCTAACGAAGAGCAAGAAGTTGCCAACTTCTGTCTAATAGGCATCAATGATAAATCCGACGAGGTATTATCTTTCCCCCCTATGAATTTATGATTCATAGCAATGAAATTAAAGATACCTTTAAAGCATTGTATAACGAGTTTTTAAAACTTATAAAGGCTCATAAGACTTTGAAAAAAAAATGGTCAGTCAGATTGATACTGCCTTAGATGAATCTTTGTAAAATAAGATTGACATCCTTACAAGAGAAAAAGAAAATTTATTGAATGAAAACAAACTCTGGAAAATAAAAGTTGAGGATGTAAATCTTACTTTGTCAAAATTTACAAAAAGAAAAGAAACGCTTGATAGAATTTTGGGTTAGCAAAGAGATTTTTACGATAAAACTAGCCTAGGTTATAGAGGTCTTCAAAAGCATTCAAGAGATATGAAAATGCCTTTACAAAAGTATCTTATCCTCCTATACATACACGATATATGCACAACAATAGGTATGGACACATATCTTAAAGATGTCCTTATAGGTATAGAATAAGTTCTATAAATTTGAAATGGGTTGTCAAAGACCCTGAAATCTCTAATACTCAAGGATCCAAAATGACATAGGGTATTATACTTCTGTTCATATTTTGTAGGTTTATTTAAAGTAAAAATAAATGGTGATAAGTGGTCCCTCGATAGTGGACGTTCAAGACATATGATAGGAGATATGTCAAAATTCGCAACTCTTGAACTAAAGAATAAAGGAAGTGTCACATTTGGAAACAACGGTAAAGGCAAAATTTTCAGTATTGGAAGTATTGGTATGCCCCCTGACCTATGTGTTGAAAATATATTATTTGTAAAAGGACTTAATTATAACTTTCTTAGTATTAGTCCGCTTATGACAAAGAGTTTAAAGTTATTTTTGATAAAACTCACAACTCCATTACTAGCCAAGATGAGTCAAAAATATTTTTATTTGAAAAAGTCTAGAAAATGACTACATGCTAGATTTCTCCAATACTAAAAACTCGAGTACTACATGTCTTGCTACTGTAAGTGATAATAGTTGGCTTTGACATCGTAGACTAACTCTTGTTCATATTGATCTTATCTCAAAACTTACTAAAAAAGATTTAGTAATTAGTCCACCTAAGAATGATTACATAAAGGATAAATTGTGTCATATTTATCAATTAGGTAAACAAAATAAAATCTTTTTCCACGCCAAAAATGTAGATTTACTAAAGATGATATGAACTAATACATATGGATTTATTTGTACCTTAAAGAACTATTAATATTAAAGGAAGATCATACTGTTTAGTATTAGTACATGATTTCAGTAGATATACTTGGGTAATTTTTATTTTTAACAAAAATGAGGCATTCGATGAATTTACGAGACTTTGTAGAAATCTTCAAAATAAAAAGAGCCTTAAAATTAAAAGTATTCAATCAGACCATGGAAAAAAATTTGAAAACACTTCTTTCAACCTATTTTGTAATATAAATGGTATTGATCACAACTTTTCTGCCCCCAGAACTCCCCAACTAAATAGGTTGGTTGAAAGAAAAAATCGTTCTTTAGAAGAAATGACTCGCACTTTACTTTATAAAAACAGTTTACCTAAATGTTTTTGGACTGAAGTAATTAATATTGCTTGTTATGTAATGAATCGGGTTATGATTAGGCCAATACTAAAGAAAACACCATATGAGCTATTGAATGAACGAAAGCTAAATATAAGTCATTTATGAGCTTTTGGCTATAGATGTTATGCTTTGAATAATGGTAAGGATAATCCTGAAAAAATTTGATATTAAATCTGATAAAGCCATATTCGTAGGATATTCCTTAAATAGCAAGACAAATAAGGTTTTTAATAAAAGAACTTTACTTGTTGAGAAATATGTTCATGTTGCATTTGATGAAAATATTCATGTGATTTCTCGTATTACTAATGATGATGATGATGATGTAGTGGAAAATATTTTTCAAAAATAAAGTTCCCAAGTTGATCAGTTCAAAGAAGAAGTTTCAATTGAGCAAGGACAAAAAGATTTTCAAACTCCTCCCAGTAGTCATGATGATATTCCAAAGGAATATTGAGACGCCACACATCATCCACAAGACTTTATTATAGGTAATACAGGTGAAGGGGTAAGAACTCACTCTTCTATAAATAATCTAGTAAATCATTTTGCATTCTTATCTCAACTAGATTCTAAAAATTTCAGTGAAGCCAAAAATGATGAAAGTAGGATTGTGGCTATGTAAAAGGAACTAAATCAATTTGAAAGAAATAATGTTTGGTCATTAATTCCTCCTCCAAAATATTATTTAGTTATTGGTACAAAATAGATGAATATGGTGTAGTCATAGGAAACTTTCATTAAAAGAGCGGTTTAGTAAATTTATTTTGGAAGGAATGGTTTTAAACTAAGAGCTCTTGATACAACTCTTTTCATTAAAAGAAATAA
>MKEJ01013432.1:0-12656 GCA_001753735.1 Embelia ribes
GACAAGTACTGCAATTGGATGGTTTTATTAGATTTACTGCAGTTACGCTGTCGAATTTTCTTTAAATTTTATCTGAGATTGGAGTATATTATGTTTAGATGTTGTGTGTTTGTGGGTTTGGTTCTGGATTTCACATTCGCAACCCCGGATCTTGGGTGGTTGGGATTTGGGGGCGCGACAATTATTTCTTCCTGGTACTATGTAATTATAAATGTAGAGGAACAGAGGATAATAACAAGCATGCATAGGCTACCGGGGAGGCGGTAGCACTTTGTATAGTCTATATAGGCCATTATTAGTGTATGCTATTATCTATATTTGGAACTCATTATGTAGAATTGGTGTTATTTTTAGCCATGAGCACTTAGGTTGATCGCGTATGCATACGCATTATTATTTTGTAGTTATTGTTGTATATATTGTTGTGGATTGTTGTATTATGGCACTTGATATATATATAATCAAGCTTTATTTATTATTATAGATGTATGTTGGCAAGGACGACATATAAATATTTTGATTTTCTTTTGGTTATTATCATTATTATTATTTTTTTCTTTGTTTTCTTTTTATTTTCCTTAAGTAACTATTAGCTTACGACCCCGGGTTCGTGGCTAGAATTCAGAGTGCGATGGTATGGGCAACCTTTTAGGTTCATATTTGTTGGATGGAGTTCAGGAAGTCATTGTTGAAGTCATTGTTGCAAGGGCCGGATGTTATTTAGCAAACATAGGAGGTAATAAATGTGATTAGGTAAAGATTGGTAATAGTGCAAAATCATTAAAAGAGTTATGGTAATAAGAGGAGACACCCATTATCCTTTAATGAGGGAGATCACATGTCTTTTAAGGTTTCGTCTTAGAAGAGAGTAATACAGATCATAAAGAAGGGAAAATTGTAGGCAAGATTTATGGAACCTTTCCAAATCATCGAGAAAGTTGGGAAATTGGCATACGGATTGGTATTGCTACCATAGTTAGAGAATGTACATCTAATTTTCCGTGTATTGAAGTTACAAAAGTACAAACCAGAACCATCAAATATTGCTGATCATTCGGATCTAGTAGTAGAGGAAGACGTGACAATGAAGCACAACTGGTGATCATAGTGAATTGCCATGATAATGTATTATGAGAAAAAGTGATACCTCTCGTACGAGTACTTTCGAGGCATCACGTAGTTAAAGAGTAGATGTAGGAACGGGAGAAAGATATACAGAGAAAATTTTTGGAGTTGCTTTTAGGTATAGTTTAAACTTTGAGGATGAAGTTTATTTTTTTTGGGGAAGAGCTAAAGGCCTAGTAAATTATGTGTCATGTAGCTATAATATTACTGAAAGTTATATTATTGAAAGTTAATTTCCCAATTCTAAATACATACGTTCTATTTCTTTTTATTTACAGAAATAGAGAGGAAGAGAAGGTTCCCCTGAGTAAAACCTATTGAATCAAAGGGTAGAGTCATTCTGCTCGATGATCTAAAAGTGGATTCATGTTCCTCTCATCGTTTTGTTCTTCGTGACGTAAGATTTATCCCCAAACTCTTTCATATTCATTCATATTGAACCCTAATCAATCAAAGACGTGTCTAAAGGTTAATTGAGGCTCGAATAATCAATTGATTGCAAATTATCTATCAATTATTCGTAGGTTTTATTGTTTTATTAGTGTGTGTTCAGGTAGTGGTGTCTAGGGTTTTCTCTCTAATCTTTTTAGGGGGAACTTTATTGATTTCAAATAAGGTACGTTGTGAATTCGGAATCCAATTGTAAGGAAATTTTATGTTTGAGTTATTTGATCTTAATTGGTGTAATTGTGTGTTGGATTGTTGAATTTTGGGTTGGAAATTTGTAATGTAAATATGTTTAGGGCGAGTACTATTTGGTCTGGATGAAAAGGCATTTGGTCCAGATGAGAGGTATTTTTATCCGGCCGAAAAACCCGCCAGGACAAGATTTTGCTGCTTGGGAAAATTTTGTCTTTACTTGCTTAAACTAAAACAACACATTAATGGATAATAAATAGTAGAATATTAGGTGTCGTATCATGTCGTGGTCAGAATATAATTGTTATTTATGACTGGACCTAAAACGTGTTGTTTATGTACTTAGCAAGTGTACTAGGGTACTGTCATAGTTTTCTCAATAAATTAATTATACTCTTACTTTCTCCTTGGTGTCCCAAAATGGGAAATGTTTGCGCTATATATACTAAAATAGCAGTTTAACAAATAAAAAAGTAAACAATAACAAAAAAAATCTTGCCTATGACGGAAAATTCGATAAATTAATTTCCACCCCCAATTAACCTAAATGATGAGTTCCGATTGAGTTTTTCTAGAAAATCACCGAGCGTTTATTATCTGGTTTATTTTGATCTAGTGTGCTATCGGGAGTTTGTTATACTCCATAACTACGTCTAGACGATTCCTAAGTTACCTTAGACATGTTCGAGAACCATAGATTTTTAGATTAAATCAATTTTTAAGATTAAGATTCTCCTAAATGATAAGTTCTTATTGAATTTGTCTAGAAAATAACAAATATTTTTTATCTAATTTATTTGGACCTAGTGTGCCATCAAGAGCGTGTCAAACTCAATAAATATGCCTTGATGATTTCTAAGTCAGTTATGATAAGTTTGAGAACCCTAAATTCCTAAAATAATGTTTTATGGATTAAAATTTAGAGAAATCGTTCTCATCAATTAGTGTATTAAGGGGTTTGACTAATCTATTTTCATCTTCTAGGTAAGCATAAAACTACCATAATATAATGAAATTAAACATAATAACAAAAATTGAAAGTATAAAAACGTAAATATTACAACATGAAAATTAAGACATGAAAATAAAAACATGGCAATTAATTAAATAATAATTATAATAAATAAAGCTTGAAAATTAAACAATTTAAGCAAGTAGAAATTATACTTGCAAACTTGATGAACTAGAAATTAAAAAAAAAAAATTAAGAAAAGAAAACTTCACCAAATTAAGTTACAATCAACAAAAACTTGTCTTCGACTTACAAAAAAGAACAAAACAAAAAGGACAAAAAGAAAAGGAGGAAAAAAAAAAAAGAAGACGGAAATGGGAGTAAAAACTGAGAAAAAGAAAAAACTAATCGAAAAGTTGTATGAAGAATATATGAATGATCAACTCCTTTCATAACCAAGAAGAAGTCATTGAACTTGAATGTCTTTTAAGTCTTCTTAAGTTGAGTATTGGTTTGAGGTGTAGTATCTGAGAGGGTTGAGTGCTGGGAGGTTGAGAGGTTGAGTATTGGCATTGAGGTAAATGTGTGAGAGGGGTAAGTGTTAGGAGGTTGAAAGATTGAATGTTGACATTGGGGTAGAGTATGTAAGAGAGTTGAATATTTCCAAAGGCAATAGTTGTTAAACCTTAAGTATAATCCCATTTTGCTTAATATTTTTTCATTTTTATCGATTTATCATGTACGACCCTATAAGTTAGGGGACTAAAATGAAAATAAAAATTGGGGGACTAAAGTGTAAATATTTCAATTTCATTTTCATGTGTAATTAGAAAGTGATAAAAATGGTGAATTTTATACATGTTTGTTGCCCATTTCACATCTAACAATAAGCAAATTTTTAGCAAAGAACAAGGTGAGAGAGGGTGTTGATTATCTTGATCAAGATTTGATCATTCCGGTAGCAAACGAAGGCTGAAAGGGGGCACTAATTTTGGTTTTGGCATTCTCTATTCGTTCTCATCATTTTGATGTAAGTATTGCTATCATTTCTTCTTGAATTTCTAGTAGTATAACCTATGAATCATTCTGTTTATGTTTGAGGTTTCGTTTATTGATTCCAATCTTATTTTCTTGCGATTTGTCGCTTCTTTTTCGTTTAGGAATCGAGTTTCTGGGTAGCTAGTTCTTGTGACTTTTCCAAGACTTCCAAACCACCATTTCATCGCCGGATTAGGTATGCTCTAGAATTTGAATCCTATGCTATTAAGTTAATGAAGAAAATGTTAGTTTTGAGGTTGTTAAAACTGATTAAAAATTTATATGAAATCGAAGTTGAATTTCTATCTTTTCTGGAAATTTGGTGCAAATCAAGTATTTCGGCTACTGATTTGACCCATCTACGGTTCAAATGAAATGTTTCTCAAAACATGAAAGTTGTAGATAAATGAAATATCTATTTAACTGGAAAATTTTAGCTTGAACGAAATTATGGTTTGAGAAATATGACCAAAATATCGAACTATTGTCAGTCTTTCATTAATGCGACCTGAACACTTTGGGCTCTATTTTGACCCTACTATGATTTGTATAATGTATGGCCATAAAAGATGATAATAAGGCCTTTTTGGATTAGATTTGTAATTCCAAATACTATTTGGAACTTGTTGTATAACAATATTGTTGTTTAGAATATTGGGGCATTACAGTTTGTATCAGAATTCTAGGTTTACGAACCCCTAGGGAGCTGCAAGTTATTGTGTCTTTTGGTTAGGAAATTTCAAATGAGTTGCATCTAGACTTTTAGGAATTTAGATATCTAAGAAGTTCTAAATTGTTCTACACATATCTAAAACCTCAATCCCGTCGCATTACCTTATCCTTGATTTTCCTGATTAGCTTTTGGAGACTATTGTCGACACTTAGCTCTGTATTAGATAGACAAGGGATGCCTTGTAGGTCTTACACAAATCTTTGGTAATGGACGAAGTCAACAATAAGTTAGTAAAAATTTTCTACTTTTGCTTTTCCTTTCGCGCGTGTTACTACTTGGGTACATGTGATTAATCTTTCGTAAATGTTCCTACTTTGTTAGATGGCTCATGGAGGACATGGTTTTAGATGGGGATATGGTGGATGAGGTGGTCATGGTAGGGCACTAATTCCTATTCTCTTAGCGGCACATGCGCATCCTAAAAAGGAGGTTTCCTCGGTAGGAGTTCAGGGAGACATTCCTACGACTCGGGGGATTTCTACACTTGCGCCAGTAGTAGGAGTCAATGGGGCTATAATGGCACCTGTATTAGTGAACCTACCACAATTGACTACTATATTGGCTCAACAAATGACTCAACATACTAAGGTGATATAGATTGCATTCGCCAATTTGGGAGCACAACAACTTGCACCACAACATGTTGGGGACTAGGTCATTAGAGTACATATTGAGATCAGTCGGTTTAAGATTCTAATATTCTGTGGATGTGCTAATTTAGAGGGGGATAATACTTGGGTATCCAATCTAAAGCATCATTTCTGTATGTTAGGAGTGACTGATAGAGTTGTCATGGTACGCATAGCTCCACGATATCTGCAGAATGAGGCTGTAAAGTAGTGAAAGAGTTACATCTGAGTACGTGATATCACTAGTATGATATGGGATAAGTTCAAAGAGGCATTACTGAATCAGTATTATTCCCAAAGATTTAAGGATGGCAAGGTTCAAAATTTTCTGGCTATTACTCAGGATAGTCATAAGGTTTTGGAGTACTTGACAGAGTTTATGGCTTTGAGCAAATTTGCTTTACGCGGTACTCCAATCGAGGAGGACCTTGTGAAGTAGTTCGTTGAGGGTTTGAGAACCCACATTCGATATGTTGTTGCAATGATTGACCTAAGAGAGGCAGGTATAAGGGAAGAATAATCGGGGACTAGAATTGAATCAGGGGCAGCAGTTTTAAGGACTGAATATTCAGAGAAATAGGAAGAGAGGCTATGATGATAAAACGTCTAGACAGTTTGTTTGCAAATTGAACTTTAGTGGGGTAGGATCTTTTAGTGGGGGTCTTAAGAAGTGCAATAAATATGGAGATACTAGACATGTTATTACTTATTGCCCATTAGTCTAGTGCTTTAACTGTGGAGATTTGGGGCATACATAGAAGGTATGTCCGGGTTCGAAAGTTCCGAGTTAGAATCCTCATCAGGCAATATCAGTCCAGCAAGGTAGGCCATTCCAGTCGGGGGTTACTCAGGGTTGTGGTAGATACCGGGGGACTAGAAACCATGGAGCTGCATTTACTTCTACATCAACAGCACCACATCTGTATGCACTTCCTGTTGTACCTGCTATTTTAGTAGATGCGTCTATTATTCGAGGTACATTATTATATCATTTATTATATGTACATGTTCTTTTTAATACTAGTGAATCTCGATCTTTTATTGTTGAGAATACGGTTAAATTTTTTGGATTAGTGCTTGAGTTATTAGACACACATATTTCAGTAGATACTCTATTAGGTAGGCATATCATTCCGAGTTTTCTGTGTCGTCGTTGTTATATTCTCATTTCTGGTCATGAGTTCGCTTGTGATCTTCTCGTTCTGGATACGTTTGGATTTTATATTATTCTGGGCATAGATTGGTTGTTGGACAATCGAGCTATAATAGAATGTGATTATCGTCAGATTACGTTGCATCCACTAGGATGGCTTATTATTCGATGTATTGGAGAATGGGACATTCCTCAGGTGATTGCAGGGCCAACAAATGACACTCTTATCTATCTTTTTACCAGTTGCTGAGACTACGGGAGTACATTCAAAGTTACCTCTCATTGTTCGTAATTTTTCAAATATATTTCCGGAGGATCTTAGTGGGCTATCGCCACATCAAGATGTGGAGTTCACAATAGACTTTATTCTTGGTATGTGTCCATTTTTTGTGGCATCGTACCGTTTAGCTCCTGCTACAATGGGGGAGATGGAATGCTAGATTACTAAGTTGCTAGATAAGGGTTACATTCAACGTAACTCTTCACCTCGAAGTGCTTCGGCCTTATTTGTTCATAAAAAGGATGGATCGATGAGATTATGTATAGATTATCAAAAATTGAATCGGGTTGCCATTAAGAATAAGTACCCTATGCTAAGGATAAATGATTTGTTCGACTAGTTGAAGGAGTCAAAATATTTCTTGAAGATTGATCTGAGTTTGGGCTATCACCAGTTGAGAATTCGAAAGGAAGATGTGGAAAAGACTGCATTACCATTCAGCTAGAGAATGTTCATCCAGTCTTTTACGTACCGATGTTACAGAAATATGATCCAGATCCATCTTACGTAATTGACCATTCTAATTTGGTGGTAGAGAAAGATATGGCATTCGAGGTTCGACCAATGAGTATCATTGATGGCCGAGAAAAGGTAATATGCGGGAAGGTAATCCCTTTGCTTCGAATGCTTTGGAAGCATCACAACATTGAGGAGCAGACCTGGGAATGAGGAGAGGATATGCGAATCAAATTTCCAGCATTGTTCTCAGGTATGAATTAAACTTCGAGGATGAAATTTCTTTTTAGGGGGAAGAACTATAAGACAATATAAGTTAGAGGACTAAAATGAAAACAAAAATTAGGGGACTAAAGTGTAAATATTTCCAATGCATTTTCACATGTAATATGAAAGTGACAAAAATGGTGACTTTTATACATGTTTGTTGGCCATTTCACATCTAACAAAAAGCAAATTTTCAGCAAAGAACAAGGTGAGAGAGGGTGTTAATTATCTTAATCAAGATTTGATCTTCTGAAAACAAATGAGGTGGAAAGGGGCACTAATTTTGGTTTAGGTATTCTCGATTCGTTCTAATCATTTTTACAAAAGTATTTCTATCATTTTTTTTGTGAAATTCTAGTGTTATAATATGTGAATCATTCCGTTTACGTTTGAGAATTCATTTGTTGATTCCAATCTTGTTTTCTTACGATTTGTTGCTTCTTTTTCATTTAGGAATCGAGTTCCTGGGAAGCTAGTTTTGGTGACTTTTTCAAGATTTTCTAGCCATCATTTCATCGTTGAATTAGGTATGTTCAAGAATTTGAATCCTATGCTATTGAGTTAATAAAGAAAATGTTAGTTTTGAGGTTGTTAAAACCGATTAAAAACTTATATAAAATTGAAGTTGAATTTCTGTCCTTTCTAGAAATATATTGGAAATCAAGTATTTTGGCCACTGATTTGACCCATCTAAACATGAAAGTTGTAGATAAATGAAATATCTATCTAAATAAAAAAGTTTAGCTTAAATGAAATTACGGTTTGAGAAATATGACCAAAATATCGAGCTATTGTCAGTCTGTCATTGCTGCGACCTGAGCACTTTGAGCTCTATTTTGACTCCAGAACTATTTGTATTATTGTATGGCCATAAAGGATGATAATAAGGCCATTTTGGATTAGATTTGTAATTCCAAATACTATTTGGAACTTGTTGCATGGCAATATTGTTGTTTAGAATATCGGGGCATTACATATTGGCTTCTAGTCTTCAAATTTCTGTACCTGAGTGTCCACTATGATCACAAATTCCCGACAAAATTTTGCATAGGCTATTTTGGCATTTTTGACATCTTTTTCCTGAAACAAACTTAAAAACACGTAATGCCTAAAAGTAGTGCATCAAATATCAAATAATTCTAGTTATTACTTATGCTTACAATTCTTATTTTATACAATTTTATACCCTAATCACACCCCTTACAACAAAAACTATCTAGAATGGCGTTTTCCAAATATCGCTCAAAACTCAAAAACACAGCGCTATGATGTTTTTTGTGATTGCCGCTTAAACGTTACTTATTCCACCATCGCTATGGCTTTCCCGGCGTTTGCCAAAAACGTTGGTGACACATCTAAAGCGACGTTTTCAAATATTGCTTTGAAACGTTAGTATAGATATCCTGTAGTGACATTTGTAAATGTTGCTTATGGGTTTGCACTAGTCACTAATAAATTATGTTGCAACATTTCGAAACTGTCAGTTAATTTAACTTTTTCAAATGTGGTTACATATCTATGCAACTTGTTAAACGTTGATAAAATAATGTAAACGGCTCTTACAAACATTGTGAATATATTGAAAAGTTATCTCATAAACGTCAATTAATAAAAAAACTATATTACGCCTGTCATTGTGACGTTTAATTAGCATAAATATAATAATAAATTAAAGGATGAAGGAAAGAATATGATAATTCATTTGGTGAAGACAAATAAATAAGAACACAAGTTGCTCAAGATTAACAAATCGCCACTTAACAATTCAAAGTTGAGAGAGCAGTATGGCTAATAAATATAAATCTAGAATGAACAAGGAGCACAAACTAACAAATATAATAAGAACTAGCAAATGGATGACAGGGTGATTTGGCAATACCCACGTCTAAATTGTCAAAGTTCCAAGCTGTAATACATCCTTTGAACTTCTGGTATGTTGTTTGTCTTGCGCTTCATATAAACAAACATTATAGCACTAAATGGGAGAAAAAAGATGATATACTCCCACAATTTTATCAAGTCCAGTAAGGACTAGAGGATTATACTCCCACAAGAACAAGCAACCAATTCATTCCGGGATGTTCCAAAAGATAACAAATTGAGAAAAAGATAAATATGCCATGAAGATTATATGTAACAAAGAGTAAAATAGGAATTTTCTCCAAAAGAGAGGGCTTATTGAAGAGTTTGGCACTTCATCGAGCACTTGGTATACCTAAATATATTGATATGTAGCTAAACTCAACAATCAACTGAAATATTGACGCCTGATTGTATTCAATGAACCCAAAATACTTACAAGATTAACACATAACACATTCAATTGGAAAGAGCCATAAAGATATGAGAGCACTTAGTATACCTAAATATATTGATATGTAGATCAACACCTGCCCCTTTTGAGAGAGATGGTGATGTTAGCGTAACGAGAGATGTGCAGATACGGGAGAAAAATAATAATTATATATTATATTTGAGCGCTTGATTTCAACATAAAAATTTATATTTTAGAAATTGACAAAATTAGTCTCTTTATAAAAAAAATTAAAAATTATTACAACAATTATATATTATATAATAAAATACAAAATATATATTTTCTAATCTTAACTAAGGTTCCATGATTTTTGTGAAAATAAATTCTTTTTTTAATAGAAAAATTATGAACAATATATTTTTATACTAAGAAATCTATCGTAATATTTTAAGAAAATGAGAAATATAGAAACACTAATGTAACATGTTTATCTCCTTTGATTTCTGATTAAAAAAATTAAATGAGTGAGAAATGTTATTTAGAAAGCCAAGTGGGAATGCTCTTATAGCCAAAACAAATTTTAAACATGTGTGAGTGGGAAAAAATATCTTACCCTTTTGTTAAAGTCACTATTGTAAAACATAGCTTTCGTAATGCTTCACAATAAATATAAGAATAATTTAATCTAGATTTAGCAAAAGTGCTATGATAACGTCAAAATAATGAAGTTTATACCAACATTTTATTAGAATGGTCATTAAACGACAAAAGCCTCGATAGGAGCGTCACGATAATTTGGTCTATGACAACGTTTTGGAAAAAAGTAGTCATAAACTCACCAGAAAGTACATCTCCAATCTATAGCAACGTTTACATGTCTTAAAAACAGTTGCTAAGGAACTTTTTTGTTGCAGTGTTGCTAGTTTCGAGTAATGCAAAAATAAAAAATAATGAGGAATGAGTTCCAAAAGTTTCAATAATGCTCAAGAAACTAAAACGTTTACAAAGTTTTTCTTAATTTGATTTGACAGACTGGTCGACCATCCGAAATCCGAGTGAACACAATTTTTACTAGGTTTGAGTTGTGTCACCTAATCTCAATTACTCAAGGGAAATCAAGCTAAGATAGAATTAATTTTCTATAAATTAGAAAGATCGCATATGGAACCCATTTATTTTTCAAAACGTGACTCAAAATAAGTTTTCCAATGATGCTCAAATTAAACTTTCCACATTTCAAAATTTAAGTCCATTTTCAATACGACGTTATTCGACTTGAATTTTGGATCCTCTCTCTCCGGTAACACTCTGTTACAAAAATCGATGGTAATAGTTTATTTTCTCTTTTCCAACCTATTTATAACATATATTTTTTTTACTTTTCTTTTCTTTTCTCTTTTTATTTTATATATTTTTTTCTACCATCATTGGAATCTTTTACCTCTTTAACTACTTTTAGCCTTCGGCTTTTGATTGTATAATTTTTAAAAGTGGTGTTAGGTAAAAGTATCCTTTATAAAATAAATAAGCCGAGTTATTTTTCTCAAAGAAATGGTTTCATGAGTTGATTGTCAATGAGCAATGTCACCAATTGAATCAGTTCACTTATTTCATATATCAGTTGAACGATTGTGATAGTAAGACCCCTAACAGTCAACTTATGTGCCCCAAAACCATTTTCTCATTACACAAAAGTTGTAGGAAATTGAATTCCCTTTCTAAAAATATATTATAACAGCCATTTTGATAAACGGTGTAGGAGACATAACCAAAATACTCAAACACTGTCAAGCTATGAGAAACTACCAAATGTCTTTTAATCACTATTTTACTTATTAAAAATCATAATGTTAACCTCCTTCGGGCATCAGTAGATCGTCAATGATATATGTTAAAATTTATTGGGCGTTACAATTGAGGATTTGAAAATTAAAGGGAAGTTTTTATTCCTTTATTCTGTATATTTGGCTTGCATGATAGAAATGATAGACGATTACTACATAAAACATACAAATTTAACTATTGTTACATTATTTTCTACTACTCTTCATTCCTTCATATCGCTCACTTGGAAATTAGCACGAGTCTTACAAAGAACTTAACTTCCATTTTTCTTCTTTTAGCTCTATCGGCTCGATTAAAAGCTTTAGGACTTGCTTCTTTGATGAATTATTTGGGGCTTTATGACCATCTCCATATTGGTACATGCAATGAGTAGTCCTTGCAAGGTTAACGGCTATTTCGACGAAGGGCCTAGTAAATATAGTGTTGCACCCTTGAATATCTTTGTTCATCTTCCGCCACGTTACTTCGATTAAATTTCTTATCTTTTCGTGAGCCAGTTCTGCAGTTATCTTGAAATCATTCACGTAGCATGGGATTGATTTTGCAATAATGTTTGCCTCTATATCGGCCTTCAAAATTGAGAAAACAAAAATTTCAAAAAATTAACATTGGAGGGAGCACAAAGTACATGAACATGTATCTAATTGTGCTTAGGACATAATATTTTTATAGTTGTATCACTTCCTCAACTATGACTTAGTATTACACTGGCCCATCAATTCCGAAATGTTACATTATGATCCCTATGCTTCTGGTAGCCAGGTTTTTCCCTTTCATTTAAAAAAAAAAATAAACACTTAATGAAGTTGTTTAGATCAACTTACATAACTGCCATTTTATACACTAGTGGATTTGGATGAATGATACATATATATTTGTGATGATCCCTACATTTAAAAGTGCATACATGTCTTTCATTCAAAAATGATTGTTTATGAAATCTCTACATTAACGGCACATAGAAATTAAACTTCAATTAAAATACCGTCCCTATTCTTTTCCTCTTAGCAGTCAATCCAATGACAACTTTTCATTTAATCTTCAACAATCATCATATATCTAGCTAATATCTTAAATTTCCAAAAATGTTTATCCTAAATCTGAAATCATTGTATTTTTTATTTGTATACGGAATGTGTTGAAGATCCCAAATGATGATAGATAGTTTATCGGGTAAATGTGTAATAATTTATAATTGAAAGTTAAAAGTGGATCTACACCAAAATAATATTGTGATCAACCCTTGATTACCACAAAAAGAAAGAGAGAGAGAGAGAGGGAG
>MKEJ01013436.1:0-17467 GCA_001753735.1 Embelia ribes
TGTAAACTATCGAAGATTGTACCCGCGTTACATGAAAATAATGAAGATTAAATTTGTCGCATCATTTTTCTAGTCTTAATTTATAAACATTCGAAATTTGTGCGTTACACCATCAATTGGCGATTTTCGGCACCTAACAATGTCCTCAATCAATAGGAACTTTAGCAAAAGTTTTGCTTGTGTCGCTCGTGTTGCCCTAGATGATAATTAGTCTATTGTTTATATTTCTTACTTCTTGTTATGCATGTTTTATGTGCATACATAATGTTTCTAAATTAGAAAATCTGATGCCAAATAGGGAACTGGAAATAAATCAGAAAAACTTTTTCAATAATGTAATTACCTGAAATGAGACTACCAAGTACTAACCACAATTTTGACAAAATAATATATCCAACTAGTTGAATTTTTTTAAGGTAATGTGATTACTCGGTCGAATATTATTAACTTGTGATGCATCGTCTTCATGTTAATGTGATGTCACAGGGCTACAAATTTTTATATCATAACCAAGGGTGACACATTTCAAATCACACAGTGCACAATGCTTGATTCTGGTAAATTATCATGATGATAATCATTAGGGCTTGCAGCAGATTGCATTAGAAATGCCCTTTGTAGTTAAATTCTATCTTTCCAATTTGGAAGATACACTACCTTTTTTTCTTTTTGGGTTAATGCCTTGCTTCAATTTGGTTGAATTACAAACTTTTTGGTAATGGCCACAGTTTGTTTTTGAATGAGCTCAATTTATTGGTGGTAGTTGTCATTAGGATATGCCATGTAATATAGTCTACGATACTACTACTGGCATTTACATGCCCTGCATGTTTGTAAATGTCGTTCGCCTGGCAAATTTTTACCACCTGATATGGGTTTTATTAGCAGGAACTTTTTTGTGAATATTTTCCAGGTGATGCTTGCTAGCTAGCATTGGCCGAAATGTTAGTTAGTCTCTGCTGTTGCTTATATGCTATGTTGTATGCGTTTATTTTCCCTGTTGTATGCATCTTCATGTTTTAATCTAAATTAGAGGACCAGATTTAGATGTGGATTTTAATATATTTGACCTGAATGTTATGAGTCAAGTAGAAACCGGAAGAGACTTTCTGCATTTGAAATTTTTGCTAGAGGTTAACAAAGCATTAAGTTGTGTTCATTCAACATCGATCCATTACTGTGCTAAGTCAAGGATATGCAGATCGACAAAGGGTTGAACAAGTTCAACGAGCATGCTCCTTCGTTTGCCAAGTGGGCCATCGATAATGTCCGAATCATGACCCAAACTTCATACACAGCCCAAATAATGGCCCATCTGCTGCAATTTGTTACTCTGGCCAGTTATTCACTCAACTGCTGTTGATTTTGTTGGTATGTGATGAACCAGATTACAGCCCTCCACGTGATGACATAGATGGCCATCCCAACCATCGCTCAATGGTCAGAGACGTACAATAATGCGATTTCTGAGAAGGTTGCTAAGGGCTATTCTGTTTTCAGGTATTTGCCTCGTGTTCTTACGGAGGAGATTACAAAGGCTTACAAGCAGGTTGAGGCTGAGATGGGTCCTGTGTGCACATTATGCAGTTGCAAGGAAGATTGAGATGTATTAAAAATAAAAACTGCACAAAAATGTCTCTCCACTACAGCCAAAGCTTACAATGGTCAGCTCATGACTTTTCCTTGCTGATATGATGGTTATACATAATTTTGGACAATTTATGGATTTTATTTATTTTTTGTATATCATATCCCAGTTGCGGAGGAGGACGAGCTATAGATGATGCATATATCAAGTGGGCTTATTTTGATGTATGTGAATTTAGCAAGTTCTCGGTGTGCTTCCTTTTCATCAAACCTGTTAATTGACCATGAGAGAGTGTGACAACATTGTAATTTTGAGAAATTTTGCCTGCATTCACAGATGAGATTTATAGGGGGGAAATTAAATGAACTGTATTGTGGCTATTTTGTCTTCCATTTAGGTTGCAAAACTTTTGATGTGATGGTCATAATCTTTGATTGTATTAGCTATTGTATGATTATCTTTGGCAGATTGAGGATACCGGGCCTTGAGGCTTGAAAAACTGAAGGTAGTTGTGCCATCTCTACCAACATTTTGATTTGATATCTCAATTGTGCCTACGAAATGAGCCTAAGTGTGAATAAACCGCTTCATTTACTACCTCTGACATGAAATTGAGATGGTTTTTCTCATCTTGCTTATCCTATTAGAAGCAATGCAACTGTGTAATACCAAAAGGCCACAACATTTGCCTCGTGTTCAAGCTAATGTAAAATCACCAGGGACACACAATAAATCCTTTAAATAAATTCAAAAAGAAGAGCAATGAGAGTGTCGAAGATAATAACATACATGCCAAAATAAGCAATGAAAAGTTTTAACTCGATATGGCACATTTATTTAAACACAAAAATAGTCTTCGGTTTTAGAACTGTTGATACATCACAAACAAAATAAAGCTTGAAATTGCAAACCCCAACCTCGATTGCAGCTGTCATTACTTTCAATGCCTGCACAAGCGTAACAAAATTGTTCAACTTGTTACGGTATTATCTTACTCATAATCTATGATGAGGAAAACAGTAATCGAGATAACTACTTTGTCATTGTAAGCAAAATGAAATTATCCAGAAGAGTGATCCATTATACTGGATATCACATCCAAATGCATTGTTCACAAGTTCAAGCAAAATCAAATTCAGAAAAAGAGAAATGAATGATACAGTTCCAGACTGCAATATTTTGCATGTGCACATATATTTAGGCACACTTACATAGAGCATTATTGAATGTATTTAAGCTGGAAATCATACATTCTCACTTGGGTGTGGACGAGGAGGTGGAGGCACCATAGGCATCTTCAAGAAGGTCATCATAAGGGTCACGGCGACCAGGTGCCTGACTAATCTGCGGATCCCAGAAGAGCTGAGCATTGTGGCGATCAAAATTCCAGAACCCGTAAGGACGCAATGGGAAACTCCACATCTCCTTTGTTTTCTCGCACCGATCCTTCAAGTGGTACAGATGCTCCCTGAACTTGCGATCCCTCTCCTTCGGATCTTCCATCATCCTCAGTATCATATTCTCTGCAAACTCCATTATGAACCCCATCACCTGTACCGTCTTCTAATGTCATTGAAAATTTAAGCCAAGCAACTATATCAAACGAAAACTCTAGCATCCCCTTCCACTTCGTACATAGTAGGTATAATATCAGAAACTAAATCAGTAAATGGGTGAACTATCCTTCACATGACCAATGGATTTACGAGACAAGTACTGAAAAATGATACCATTTTGAATATCACAACACAGTATTCATAGTGTGCAAATTTATCAATATAGCGTAAAAACCCATTCTTGGGTTCACTTGGACATAGTGACCTTTTATTTTGTCATAGCTTGCACCAACATTCCAATTCAGTTACATTGACTAATTATCATATGCATTTCCCAAAATTCAAAATGATGCTTAAAAAATTCAATGCATCGTAAATTAGCAAATCCTACAAATAAGAGAATATATACGACTCTCATGTTACTATTTACCACAAAATGAAATGAAAACCATAGATACCACTTCAAATGCGTAGATCTTAATTATGAAATTAAACCTATTCTATGCCCGCACCAAATGTATGACTGAGATCTCTCAACCGCGTCGACTGCATTCATATTTATCAATCCCCCAATAATTATTCTTTTAAAAAGCAAGTCAAATAAAATTTTCTGGGTTGATTCATAGTGATATAAGATATTTTCAGAACAACCCTTTCTCGTTGATGCCCTAAATTGCACAATCAAGTCAATACACAAATATCCAGTTGCAGAATCAAAATCAATTAATCCGAAATACCAATTCACATACAGATTTAGGGGAATCAGAAATCAAGTTACTGAAAATGGATATAAATCCTCGATCTTTCTGTATCTGAAATTCGAAATCGCATTATCAGAAACCCTATTATTTATGGTCTAAATCTTATATCGTAATACAAAACCTCAAAACTACAACTCAGATTCACACGATAAATAAACGATTTATAATTGAGATGCATATGTATATATATAATTATAGAGAGAGGAAGAGAGATATACCTGGTTGCAGAACTGGCAGAAGCAAAGTGATGTTGCTCTTCGCAAAACAGCTTCCTCTTTTTTTTTTTTTCTTAAATCCTATTTTGGGCCAAAAAGTAAATAAATAAATATTTTAGCCTATTTGTAATTTTTTAAAGTGTGCTACTAAACTTTAATAATTCCTCTTTATTTGTTAAGCGATTTTTCACATAAATTTAAAAAATTAGATATTTTAGTTATAAACCAATAAGTTTTATCACTTTTTACCTAAAATACCCTCCATCTGAACATGAAAATTTTATTTGTTAATAAAAATACGTACTAAATGAGAATATTTTAATAAAATACTTATTTGTAATAATTTTAAAAAATGGAACAAATTGTGTCCCCATTCATGTTCTCAAACCATTATATTCTATGTGGCACAAATTGTGTCCCCATTCATGTTCTCAAACCATTATATTATCACCAAACTCTTACCATTTCTCCTTACCCACTCACACTTAACTTTCAAAAAAATAAAAATAAAAATAGAGATGGTCATAAAGTTGAGATCTTCAAAGAGGTTTCTAAGAAGCAAGTCTAATATTGGTGAAGGCACTAAGAAAATAGAAAGTGGAGTAGAAATTAAATGGGAAATGAGGCCAGGTGGGATGCTGGTTCAGAAGAGAGAGGATGAGACTAGTTTGGGGGTTGGATTGATCTGCATAAGAGTTTCTACAGTGTCACAATGGCATGACATAACCATACAATCCACTTCTACATTTGGTAATTACCACTTCTCACTTTTCTTCTACTTTTATTTTACCTCAACAATTGTCACAATTTCAACATGTTAGCTCTGTATTTTCTCTCAAATTTCACTTTACTCCTTGGAACTTAAATCAAAACAATCCCTGTTTGCCCTCTTTCTTGATTTCTCAAGTTAGGATAGGACACCACCACCATGTAAAATTATTGGCGCGGATAGCACAATATTTTTCCTTCTGGGTAAAATTATTGGCGCGTTGTCTAAACTTCCCAGGAGATAAGACATCCCTAGAATGCTTCAGCTCCAACTTGCTCAACTAGGGAATTCTAACCGAACTCAATGCCAACAAGGCTTGAAAACGTATTGTACCAAGTAAATTCATTATATTAATCATGTAACACATTTTCATCCCTACCCAGACAATGAGTGATTGCCCCCCTCGACATTGTGGTAGGTAGCCCAACAATATAGTTGTCACCGAGATAACTTTTCCGACATTCCTCTTCTATCCAATACGGTTATCTGCTATGCCCATCCACACATAGCCGGGGCACGCATTGTGACACTTACAGGCTAAGGCTTGAATGTAAGAAAGAGGAGGGATAAAGTGAAATAAGAAGTAGAAGATAGGGGTGAAAGAACAATTAACAAATTATTGCCTTTCAACTTATTCTTTTTCCCCTTCTTTTATTTTTTCCCTTTGCAGGAGAGTTGAAGAAGGTGTTGTCAATGGTAACTAGCTTGGATACAAGAGAGCAAAGGCTATTGTTCAAAGGGAAGGAAAAAGAAGATGGTGACTACTTGCACATGGTTGGGGTTAAGGACAAAGACAAGGTCCTATTATTTAGAGATCCATCTATTAGAGATAGAGAACTTCTAAATATGGCTGCACCTCAAGCCACCAGGACTCTTCATCGCACCTTAAGTGTATGAAAAAACAAACAATTTTGGTATAAACCAGTTTGCACCATTTTAGTGCATACCACCCATTCACAATCCGACAAGCAGGAGAGAGCTGGTATTTGCACCAAAATGGTACAAATCAGTTTGTACCAAAACTCAGTCCAAAAGAAAACCGCAACTCTTTCAACATAGGAAAGTACTTTCCCAGCGCTACAAATATGCAAGGCATTTCTGTACGAAATGATGTAGCAGACCATGAATCATTGCATAATTTTTACCCATCCGTTCCAACTTATAACCGAGACATCATTCTCTCCCTAAAGAATATTAAGAATTCTCAACGATGAAAAGACAACGAGAAATTATTTCACTTTAACTGTCACACAACAGTTACTATCGCAGCTTCTGTACAAATTGCAAGGCATTTCTTGGCGAAATGATGCGGCGTTACACTGATCGTGCATGCATCATTACATATTTTTTATCTATTTGTAGAACTGCAATTCATCATTCTCACCCCAAAGAAAGTAGGTAAATCACAACAATGAGAAGACAGCTAGAAATTACTTCTTTTTCACCGCCATCTGGTAGTTACTCACGCAACTTCCAAGTACAGCCACACCTCGAGCTATTAGGACTCCTTACAGCACCATAAGTGTGCGAAAAAAAAGAAACTACAAGTCTAGTAACTTTGGAAAAAACTTTCCAAACACAAGAAGTATGTATGGCGCTTCCAACAAAGTGATGTAGCGGTCCTAATGGTTTATAAATCATTGCGTCATTTTTATTTATATGGTCCTATATATAACTGTCAGTGATCATTTTCTGCCAAAAAGAATGTAAAGAAATTTCAACATCGAAAAGATGACGAGAAATAATCTCATTTTAACCATCACACACGGCACTTCTATTAGAATTGTATGTTTAAGCACAAAGACAGGTTGACCAACAACAAATACTTGAATTTCTGCTCCTACGAACGATGAATGATTACATTGAATAATTTTTCAAATAATAACACGAACCAAATCGTCTTTATTTTTCTATTTATTTTCTAAGTTCATATTATAAGGGCTCAGAAAAAGAAGAATCCAGAGACAGACAAAAACAGGCAACTGAAGTGACCTTCAGCTCTCTGCCGGTGCGTCCGCCGCTGGCAAATTAGCAGCGGGCGGCGGATGGGGGCGGCAGTTTCATCAACAGGTAAAGCTGGCGACAAAATATCCACAGCATTAGGTGTTTTAGCGATGGGAGTGGAGGACACCGGTCTATTTGCAGGAGGAGTTCGGCGTCAATGGATGCCTTGGGTGCCCAGTGACGGGAGCTGCAGCTGGAGATGTTGAAGGGGCAAGTGCAGACGATTGTGCAACAATGGCGACAAACATTAGGGCAAGGACAGCGAATTGGTGAGCCATATTGTTTTTGAAAAAATTGATTCTGAGATTCTGAGATAACCCAGTAATTCTCTTACCTGATTGGAGAAACACCGCAAGAACAAAGAATCTGCTCATATAGAGAGAGGACTGAGAGGTCATATAGCGAAGAGAGGAACGTTGTTGATATCAAAGAAACCACAGAATGAAAAAGAAATCAGTGTCGTGATTTACAAATTTGTGACAGTCGCAACTTTTATAAGCATGAACTTATACAGTACCTGGCATTTGACAATGAATGTGCACCACGACTTGTGTCTACAACACCATTACATGCACTTTCAATATCATTATCAAACAAGGTCACTGAAAGTTCAAATCACCGATCTGCCGAGTTTTGTAAAATTTCATAGGAAACTTACAGTCTGAGTAACTTTTAGAATACCTGGTCATAACTAGATATTTCCCTATCGTTCATGGTGTGTCTCAATAGCAAAAGATGCTTTTGAGGTTTTACACCATTGGCAAAGGTTAAGACTGTAATCACAATTTGTTTGCATAGTGCAGCTATAGAGTTACAGGTCAACAATTTGAAAAGAAATACCTCTCTATTAAAGTCTATTCCATTCTTTTCTATTCTCCTGTGTCTGCCTCCGTCTCTCATGATATCTTAAAAGCTCAACTGAGACTAAACATGGGGCGGCTATCAAAACTGAGGAGTAACACACTTATCGAAAGAGAACAGATAGAAATCCAGAGCAACATGATATCTGAAAACTACAAAAATGACAGAGAAAGTTTGTATACGTACTTGTACATATAAACATATGCATACAATTTGAATGACATAAACCTAGGGCATCTTTTGATCGACAGCTATCATCCAATGATCTTAATCATAAGTCAGATTTCATTCAAGACCCCAAAACTAAACTTAAAAAGATCTTCTTTTGTGCCTCTATAGCTTGGTGACCTACATATCTGATGCATATGCGACAAGCACTTAATCACCTTCTAATGGAAAACGAACCTAAGATACTATAAGATATGTCTTTAGAATACGGCCTGTGAAGAAGGCGCAACCAGATACCTAAATTCCTTCAAACTATACACAGGAATCTTTTGCATCGTATTGATCTAATTGCGACATGTTCAATTTCCGCTCGACCATGGAATATATAAGTTATGATTCATTATAAAATTTATAAAAACTATACTCTCATGAAAAGTCGATTACTCTCTACATGTAAGTAACACGGCATTTCATGCCTTCAGATCCCAATCGGAGCACAACCAGTCTCCAAAATAGCCTCATTTTGCACAGCATAGTATCAACTAAGGCCAACACAACACATCAGGGCATTCGTAACTTATCTATGGCCAATTATGCCAAATCCACATAAAAGGTATCTACTCAAAATTACATGCTAACAGCTCAATACTAATATCACTATTTACCAGCTGGCATAACTTCTACTCAATGAGTATCAGACTAGGCAACACATAGCAGTAAAAATCCAAGCTTCCATATAATTTGGCCGCCATATCAATTCAGCTTGATGATCACAAGGGTATAAAAATGAAGCCTAAGCTACAACACAACATGTAGCACTGGAGAATAATAAGATAATACCAGATTTTGATCACGGTCAATCTGCAAAACAAGATCCTCGCCATCTAAACGCTTTCGGCCATCTAGGGATTTAAAAAAAAAAGGACCTTTCCATCAAAATGAAAAGAAAGTCCTTTTTTATGTTTCTTTGTATTGGATCCTTTCAGCGCTTACATTACATAAGAGTTTTTTAGCAAAAAAGTTAAGAATAACAACGTATTCATTCGCCACAACTTCGAATATGGAATTTAAATAGATCAAATAGGACAATTTTATAATAAAATGGCAATGGTGTAAACCCATGATTAAATCACTATGCAAATTTTCAGGGGGCAAACCGATACTAGATCATCAAAATCATCAATTTTTAATTCAAAACATAATAATTTATCCCTACAGATAATTATCCCAAAAAAAAAAGGAAAAATGAAATTCAACTCACACCCAAATGAAAAGACTAGGTCTTTCTCCTGAGACGCTTCCGGAGCTTCTTCAACTTGTGCTTATTCATCTTCCTTTTCCTCTTCTTCTTCACACTATCAGCCCACATCATACCCCCTTTGTCGCCCGAAACATCTTCAGTGCAATCCAGCTCCGACCGAGTTGAGGAAACAGGATTTAAACAGTACCCGAAAGGGAAACTCGGAAAGATTGGGATTGAGCGAGGAAAATTTTCGTCTACTTCTAGAAATTGGCCCAAATTGGGGTTCCACTCAACCCAAATTATCCCCCCATTGTCGCCGGAAACAACGTTTTCAGCGCAATCGGGCACCGACCCAGTTGAGGAACCGGGATTTAAGCAATACCCAAATGGGAAACTTGAAAAGATTGGGACCGAGTGAGGATAAATAGCGTCCCCTCTTCGACATTGGTCCAAATTAGGGTTACAGTGATTTGGGGGAGGGGTATGGGGATCGTGAAGCAGATGAGGTGCTAGAGATGGGATAAGAAATGGGAGTTGTTTAGGGTTTTTGAGAGCGGAGATGAGTTTGATTGGGGATTGGTGATCTCTGAGAAGTTTGTGGAGAAGAGAAGAAGCCATTGGAGATGGAGCTGATGAAGAGAGAGAGAGAGAGAGAAGAGAGTGGTGTTTTATGAAATTAGGGCTTTTGTTCGAGCTATTCCACAGAGAGCGGTCCAAGAATGCTGGGTTGTTTTTAATTTTATATACATTTTGACTAGAACTTCTAATTATATTATTATATTTTAATTTTAAAAAAATTATTTTTTTATTAAAAATTTATATTTTAAAAATTATCCATATTATTTAAAAAATATATTGAAAACTATTAAAATAATTATATATTAGAATTAAATATAAAAAATCATTTTCATTTGTCTTAGCCAATGTTTTAAAAATTTTCTGAAAAATATTTTTTAATACAAAAAATGTGAATAATAAATTTCTCCATTAAGAATTTTTCTGTAGCATTTCTAAAAGTTTTTCTAGAAAGTTAGAATAATAGAAAGATTGTTGGAAATGCACTAAATTTTAATTTGGCAAGTTAATGGCTTTTAAATAAAAATTTAATTTGATGTAAAAATAAAAGATGTACTTATTTGAAGATAATAAAAAGATGCTAAAATTATAATTCCTTTAGTGTTTTTTAGGAAAATTGTATTTTTATTTTATATTATTTTTAACTGCATTTCATTTGTCACAATCACTAGTTGAGGATTTAAAGATAAGAATATAGAATATTGTTGATAGGGGTGGTCATTAAACCCATATTATTCGTTGCTCCCACAGATCAGTCAGGTAGATCCGCATTTGCCTTGCAATAGAAATGTACCCGCACCGTATCTGCAATTATGCGGAGCGAATATGGATCTGAAAAGCAGACACACGACCCACAATCTGTCACACAAATCCGCATAAAAAATGTCAGTTTTTTTTTCTTCATATAAATATACCATTCCCCACTTCATTTATCACAACCAACAACAATCAATTATCAATTATCAAAACTTGCATTTTACAAGGTCTCAAATCATTTATTAAAAAAAAAACATGTATTGTTTACTAAAATTCAATCATCTCCGCTACACTCATTCTCCTTCGGGCAGTTTCAACTTCTAATCTGCATTTTTCATTTGATAGTACTTTTAAATTTGTAATCTCTAATCCTTACCCTATTTGAGATTTGTTGTGTATCTTTTTATTTGTTTATATAAATATAAGTAATATTCATGGAAATACCTCTGATGCAAAAAAATGATAATTGCAGAAAAGTTTATAAAGCGTGGGTTGATTTACAAGGAAAAACACTGGTTTACCTCACTGAAAAGATAGGGAAATAATTAAAGCAATTTGTAATTTTGTAGTCTTGAGTTAAATGGTAATAGATGGGATGACACTTCTTACTTATTTAGGCATTACAACAAACACGTAAATATAAAAGGAAAAACTTAGCAAATTTTCTTATTTTAGATTTCATTTGAACTTGTTGTAGTTAAGACCTACATGTGCAACGAAAACTGATGAAAGAAAATAAAAGAATATTTGATAAAGGGATGAGTTGACAAGCGATATTAAGATTTAAATTTGAGTATTTTTGTGATTTAATTATATTTTTATTATTGATTATAAGAAAAATATTATGCCTTAAATATGAATTGAAATATTAGTTTTATTTTCTTGTTCAAACAAAATTCAAAAATATTTATTCCCTATTTCTCCAATACGTATTACAATAGCGTATTATGTATTTTACCACTTATAATAAAATAATATAAATTATTAATAAGAAAACAAGTTATACCTTGTAAGTTAAAATGTAACAATTTTAGGAGGTTAGTCAATTTATCTGTTTGGTTAGTCGACTAACCTTGCGAGTAGACCCGCATCGCGATCTGCACCCGCAATCCATATATGTAGGGTACGGTGCGAGTATGAGTCTTATATTTCTTCTCCTAGTCTAGTGGACCTGCAACTCACAGACCTGCAGACCCGCTGGACCAGCGACCTGCCGAGTACAGAGCCGGTAGACCTGCCGGATTTAATGAACACCCCTACTTATATTAACATAACTAAAATAGCATACATGTATGCGCATATACTCAAACCCGAACCCTCCATATTTCTCCAAGTTTTATCTCTCAAAATTTCGAGTCATCTACAAATCCACCCAAGTAATTGGATAAAGTGAGTTGTTTCTCTGTTAATTTATATTTTATGGACCCTTTAATGTTATGCATATTAACAAATTTATCAACTTAGCTATGTGATTTCCAAAATATACTCATTATATGTTATTTTTCTGTGTTCGTATCTTTTGGTATGGAAAGATTTTTATAGACTGGTTATATCAGTTGAATAAATAGTATTTTACATGAATTGTTTGGCAGACCAAAAGACTTATTGGACCTTATAAAGCTTGACAAGGGACTACTTTAAAAATAATTTTTACACAAATAATAATTACTTTTTTTACCATGTCTTAAGACATAATAGTGTTTTGTTATGGGTTTCTACCAAGTACCAAGTGTTTTCTTTATTGATATGAGAAATACTATTGTTATAAAGTTATTCCCTTTTGTATAAGGAATTTAACTGTTAAATGTTCCATCCTTTGTAATAGCATGCCAGCAGTTCAACCAAAATTCAATTCTTATTTTTTGAATTATTTTCTATTTGTAAAAGGGACTAAGCTACACACGCAACGCATGTAAAAATCCGCTAGTGCATTTAAATATATATATATATATATATACATATAAAAAATATAAAGAAGTATATAATTGATCAAAATAAGAAAAAAAAATAGAGTTGAATTCTAATTTCCAAATTTTCAGCCAAGTCGAGTTTGAGTTAAAATATATACTAAACTCAAGTTAAACTTGAGCTCGAGTCATGCTAACTCGAATCGAGTTTGAGTATATCTGATACTCGGCTCAACTCGACTAGTTGTTGCTCCCTATATTTCACTAACCACCTGAGACCAAGAGCATCCATGTCTGTCAGGCACTGCATCAAGTGATCAACGGGTAGCTCAGTGACGGGTCACCAAGTCGATTGCATGACTCTCATCTATAAGCAAATCCTTGACAGAAATGTAGAAATTGAAGTGTCTATGTATTCACGACACTCGTATTGGTTGAACATGAGAACATAATCTGCAATCAGAATTTTACGTACCCAACAGATCTACATTTCATCACACAACCACTTTATTTTCTATTAAAAAAACTGGAAATTTCACGGAAATTCATTTGTGCTGAGGCATGTTAATGGTAGATCTAGACTCCAAAATTTGATGAAAATGGAACATGACCAAGACAGAAGAAAATTAGGACTCAAATTTGAAAAGGGAAAGACAAGGGAGAATAAAGAAAAATTTTGTTAAAACCATACGATGATACAGGAAGAATATTTCTCATACAAACTCAAGTTCAAGAAAAAATTGAAGACTGCAAGGTCTAGTTACAGAAGAGTACATCATATAAAGAATACAGTGAAACCGCACAGCTCATGAAACACACTGAAAGAAAAAGTTTCTAACCGAAAAATGGCAGGAACTTTTATTCTGAGTCCGGGAAAAAAATAAGCGGCAAAGCATACAACAGGATAAATACCGAAACTTGCATTAACTCTATATATTCACGCTATACAAAACAAAATTGACACATCACTAAATAAAAATAAAAAATATATATAGAAGATGGGATTAGTGTGTATCACCTTGCTAAAAAGGACCCCATTTATCAGAATCTTTCTTTGGACTTTGAATCTCCGAAGAAACCCTAAACGGACCACTTGACCCAAATGGGTCATTATCATCGAAAGAAGAGAACCGTTGCCCATGGTTGTATCCTGTAGTACTATTCATTGAATCAAACGTTGTAAGACGCCCATGATTTTGGTCAAATCCTCTATTGCTACCCATAGAAGGTCTCCTTTCGAGGAGAAAAGGTATGGTCACGCATGCTGAAAGAGTCGAACCTCGATGAGTTGTCAAAAATTTGTCCTGACGATCCCATGCCATACCTTGGTGAGGAGTTACTGGCTCTTGAAAGTGGACTACTATTAGGTACAGAGTCCTCAAAGGCAAAGGTTCTTTTCTTGTGATATGTACTTGTGCGAGGGGAGTCAGATCTTCTAGGGCTATCTCCATACTCGCTAGAACCGAAAAAGTACTTTTGTCCGTGTTTCTCATGAGGCGGCTCCTGGTAAAGAAACAGCAGTTTTAGGAGGCTAAATCCAATTTAACAAGCCAACAACTAATAACTCCAATTAAAAGATTAAACTTCAATTAAAAAAATAAATAATAGAAGCATCTCAAAAGTTATAAATACAAAACAGACGCTAAGCCAACTTTTTCTTTGTAGGTCAAGAGGACAAAAAAATTCAAACACTACCAAATTCGCATCCACTAATTGGGCTAATTAATCATAGAGGCTTCAGAAGCCTATTCTAGAGTTATGCCATCTGAGTTACTCCATTACTTCTGTTCGCTTATTTCATCATTTACTTTAACATAGGAAATACTTCTACTAATTTTAACTAAAGATAAGCCAGACAAAATTTTCTCATGCATTAGTGACTTCGAGAAATATTTCGGTATCATGACGGCAACATATATGCAACCATAAAAACAATTCACAAGAATTGAACAAAGGATCCAAGAGTCAAACTCACCTTCGAATTACCAGCATCGAAACCCCACACTGAATCTATGTCATCATTCTTATCAAAAGTACCCCAGCCTTGTTCATCAAAACTTTTTAAGACATGATCCCAATCGGAAGAAGAAATCAATATGTGAATAGAAGATATTTATAATAGCATAAGAAAAGATGAGAAGAATAAACAGTATACCCATGGGTTCCTTCATCTGCTTCAGGGCTCATTTTGAGGTGGTTATCTGGATATGCTCTTGAGGGAGTTTTGAAGGCATCTCGTTCAACCCTACTTTCTGATGGATGTTTCACCGATTCATCTTCGCTATGAGCATCAGCAGATTCACTCTCAAACACATGTTCATTACTCTCAGATTTCTGTGATATGGTGTCATCATGTGACATTAAGTCAGGGGCTGAACTACCATTTGCAGAATACTTTTCTTGCTCCACAGATGTCGGCCTGCTTTTTGATGACATGAAAACATCAAAGGCAAATCCTGGAAGTAAAAAAATACACTATAGTGAAAATGACGTTGATAGATCAATCCATTGAATCTCCTAGTTTAGCATAGAGATGTGGCATTTGCACTAAAGCCAAAGGAATCGAATAACAACATACAACAAGTAGTTAAGTTTTGCACCAAGAACCAAGTATGATTACCTTCATCTTCAAATTTGTCCCAATCTTCGTCCCAAACAGATGATATTGCAGGTACTCCAGGCTGCCATCCTAGAATCAAGTAAATCTCTAAAGTCATTAGGCCCAATTGAATAGTTCAATACATATAAATTTATTCCTTTTCAAAAGTTATCAGGCATAATAATCCACAATTTCTCTAGCAACAACACCACAGTATGACGATTAAGCTCTGCCTCCACCATGACTGATGGCTACTTGATTCAGGAACAGGATGTGGGAAAAGAAGATAAGTATATAAAGAAAGAAGCTAAACAAAGAGAAGTTAGAGTTCCCCTATGCCAGGCAATAGCTCCCAACTTTGACGAACTACTTTAGTTATGTAAGAGAGCAAAACAGGTTACCGGGTAATGTTTAACTAATCTTCAATATATGGCACCAAATTTTGGTCTCTAAACAACATTTTCAAATTAGAATTGTATTCTCAACAAAAATGAAATTAGGAGTAAAAAGATAGGAACAAGTGAAACAGAAGAAACAATTAAGTAGCTGGGACCTATACAAGATAACAAGTTTACTTCATATTTAAATAATCATTAACACTCAACTACCGACTGCAGTTCCAAAAGAAAGTGTAGATAGCTAGTCCTAAGATGAAGTTTGCAATTAGCTCCAGTCAAAAAGATTGAATAAGTAAATGTGAAAGGAAAGAGCTAGATCACAATACTACAGTAGGACAATGAGAGCTCAATTACAGGAGCAAAGCATAGAGAAGTAGCGCATTACCAACAGGGAGTTCTATTATTGCAGCTGATTTAATGTCTATTCCATGTTTCTTGCAACGATCAGATAAACCTTTCATTAATTCCTCAAGGTCAGACTGTATTCTATCAGCACGAACCTGCACAACCCAAACATGTTTCAGATAACCAATTGATAGGAGCTCTATAATCCATCATAGCTAGTTGTTGGATTTACCTGAAGAATACCATCTGCACTGCCACCTTGTTCCATTCTAACAAGTGCCTGCTGCAACTCCATTTTCCTCTCCTGCATAGACATTTGGAAAGGGTAAGTCCATAACATAATAACATCAGTAACCGAGTTTCACAGGTAGTAACAAGCACAGGTCCATAACACCATTCTTTGGAAACGGTAGATAGAAGGAGACACAGAACCTGTATTTCGCGGTATGCTGCCTCTTCAAGCGTTAATTTAGAAGCTGATTCTGCTACTTGCTTGTATTTCTCCACATATTTCTTGCCAAGTAATTCAGCCTATAAAGTAGCTTTTAGTTGAATTCATAATACAGAAAGGTATCTAGATCCATGTGCCAGGGAAGAAAGTACATATGAACAAGTGAACAGTTCAAATAGTGCGGATAAAATACCTCCCGTTCATCAACTGTGGCCCTTTCTGTAATCTCATTAAGCCGGTTATCACATCTGCTTTTGTAGAGAACCTGTGGGTAAAAAAGGGAGCAAAGGTGAGAAGAATGTTACTCGGCTCGCAAAGGAAAAGAATTAAGAAAAAAGAGCAATTAATTAAAAGCATTGAAACCATGATGTGGTTCTAGAATCACAAAGATAACATAGCAGTATAGCACTCCATGCATTTAGGATAACTACTCACAAGGTCCTGCATTTTTGTCCGGAAGAATTCAAGCTTCTCTTTAGAATCTAGAATTAGCTTCTCCTTCTCTTCAACCTTTCACAACAAAAAGAAAGTACACACGCGAACATGCTCATACAGATGAAAAGAACAAATAAGAAGAATCAATTGACATTTTTAACGAGGAATGAAGCATAATTAAGCTGGAAAAGCAATGCCTTTCCACTATTTGCCCCTATTTAACAATTACCACCTCATCTTAACCTTTTTTTTTCTTCATGGTTCTTGTTGGCTGGTTGTTCACAAACGCATAAGCTGATAGGAACCAAAACTCAATAACCTGTCAAGGTTCCAAAGATGAATTGCAAAAACCAATTAATCTTTAATCAGGATCAACTCAATTTATGGGATGGAATTTTGTTTCGCTAAAGTAAGGGATTTGCCTCAACTGGGAGTCTGGGACAGATGTTGACCTTATGGTAGAGATCCTCGCGAGGATGGTACAGGTTCAGCATACAAGATTGTAACAGGGATGTGTTCGGAGCTGGGAACTAATCATCCCTCTCTTAAGTAATAAATAACTTAATAGAGTTTATAATTTTAACACAATACAAACTCATATAAAAAATTGTAGACAGGAAATCAGCCTTGAAAAGTGAACACAGAAGGGTAATGTTCAAAGGAACGATGGGAGACCCCAGTGACTTGCAACTTGCTGGCCTTTTGTTTCTGATGCAATATCACGTACACCAGGGGTAGACATCTTGAGTGCCTCTCAAGTTTACGAGAACAAGATCTTGGTTTTCAGAATACTTCTGAGAAATTAGCCGCGCCTTATTTCAAAGGTGCACTGAGG